>JAOTAY010051143.1:0-19919 GCA_025629805.1 Erythroxylum baracoense
AGATGGGAATGAGTGTTTAAATGGAAGTTGAGAGGAAACATGGAGATTGAGAATGAAAGTTGGAAATGTAGAAAGTTGACAGAGCATGAATAGGTTGAACATGAATTTTTGATTTTTGATGGTTCTTGACTAAATTTGCATTTTTTTGGAATAGTATGAATTTATGGTGAATGAGTTGATAGAAATAGAGTAAAAAAACTAGAAATAAAAATTTGAAGTGTTGGGTTTTAGAGAATGAAGTCTGGAAATTCTGGGAATGAATAGTAGGAGAGAGAGAGTTGAATTTTCAATCTAAAACTTTCATGAGTTTTCTACACTGATATAAAGAGATTTTAATAAAGTTATCTTCATGAAAGTTGTAGATATTTCTTTAAGCTTTCCATTGATATAAAGTTTGTAAATTTTAGAGTTCTGGATCAAAAGTTATGAAGGTTTGAAGTTGAGATGTCAGTGGAGAAGATGAAGTAGAATTGCACCGTCATGCACAAGCATGACAGTGACTTTTGAAGTTAGGAAATTTGCACAGTGACTTTGCTGGTTTGACCAAACAGTTGACTCACCCTAAATAGCTTTCCTTCTATTGACCATAACTTCTTCTCTAGATCTCCAAATGAGTTGATTCTTAAACCAATGGATTCTTAACACATTGTTCTATCCCTCCATAAACTTTTGTAGCATTCTAAATTGAATTGAGAAATATTGATCAAATCAAAGTGTCAAATATGTTGGAACAGTGAAATAGGATTTTCTCCTGAACACCCTTCGGTGTTTTGATTATATCTGGATCTATAGGATTCCAAATGAGACACTTTTTAATTTGGAGTAAACTAGAGCTATAGGCTTACAAATTGTCTCAAGAAGTCGAATTTTGACTCTTTCTCTATGATATTGAATTTCTAGATGGAAGTTGTACATAGTACATTGTTTTTGATTGTGAGCAACCCGATTATATTGGAAGTATAGCTTCCAATACAGTGAACCAAATTGAGTTATTTTAGTGTCAATGGAAAGATAAGATATATAGGAACACTTTTCTAGAAGAGAGTATGACCAAATTACATCAGTTTCTCTTTCTATTTGAATGTGAACAGTAGACTCGAAAGTGTGATTTGGAAAAATCTGAAATGAGTCAATGAGAAAGGAATAGAGATTTTAATGGTTTTATTGAGGTATAAACCATAAGTATAAATGATACTTATGTGTGTTCAAAATATGTATGATCGTGTGATGTGAATAATGGAAAGATACCCGAGATTATCATGAACATGCATTGTACATATTTCATATACATACATGTGCATAACTGAATACTTGTAATTGTGCTAAATTGTGATATGTGTATATTGTTTGTTATAGAGGAGCAATTAGAATGTCAACATCCCGACGTTGCCGGAACTTCGAGGTAATAGCTCTAGGAGCAATCTGTGAGTAACCTAGATAGTCTTACTTAATTATTTGTTTGCTTAATTTTTGATCTGAATTATCTATGAATGTGATTTGATTGTTAAATTTCGGATATGAAGGTCCAATGATTCTGATATGATGATTGTGATATTGAAGTGCTCCGTGTATGTGAATGTGACAGAATATATGTTACTCAACAATGATGTTGAATGCCAGACCTTGGGTACGATGTGATTTGAATGTGAATGTGCAAGCATGTGACCGATTGAACATGATCTGTGAATCATTTCAGCATTAGAATACATGAAAGATAAAGGAAGTTGTGAATGGAGTTTCCAGGATAAAGAGCTTAAAGCTCAAATTGTGATCAGATCCTCGGGCTTAGTTGTGAATGTACCCGGTATCCACTAAGGGATACGGGACATTATTTGATACAGCTCGGTATCTACTAAGGGATATGGGCTAGAAAAAGAGGCACTCGGTCACAACGATAATAATAAATGAATGTGAGTTTTACGTGCATTGCATTTATATTTGATGTGTGTATTTTACATGAACGAAATGATCATTATGACTGTTCTGAAAGTGAAAAGTGATGTTTTATGAATATGCAAAGATGTGGAAAATATGTTACGTGTATTGATGTGATACATAAATTAAGCAAACCATCGAATGATAGTTACCTCATCTAAGTTTGCAAAACTCACCCAAAATTGCACGTTGACATTTCAAGATACAGAGAGGATTCTAGCTACTGGGAGACTGTACAAGAAGCTTAATTCTTGTACTTTTGTGAAGAAGATATGGCTCAAAGGTCAGTCAGCTGGACTGAAGAATTTAGTTAGATCTTTTGTATTTCCTCTTTCATGTAGCGTATTTTATATTAGATTTTGATGATGTACATATACAGATTTTTGGAAAGCTACAATGTATCTACTTTCGGTATTTATGAAATCAAAAGGGGAAATTTGTATAAAAAAATCTGACAACTTTCTTGTATGATAGTAGATGTCATGATTCAGCAGGATAAATTTCTATGTGATAAAGTGAAAGTGAGGCTGTAACACGCCGTTGTTATAGGGTATGTACTGGAATGTCATATAGGTGTTTCAGTATGTACCTTATAGCAGTAGGGGTGTTACACATAATATATGGTTAGGGTAAATTTGACCATGCCAAAACTGAAACTCAACATTAGGGTCTGACACATAAGAAAGAAAAATAAACAAACAAAAATAAGTTATGAAGTATTTAATTATTAGACTTTTGAAATTATAAGAAATATAACATATGTACCTTTCATAATTTTTTTAACTTAAGCTCTTTCAAGATTCATTTTCCTAAGGTTTGACTTTAATCCCTAAATCGTAAGCATCATTGTTATAAAATATTAATGGAAGAGCCTATATACATAAACATATTTTATGAAGTTTGAAACAATGAAAGAGTTTACATACTTAATCATGTAAAGCTTGAAATAATGGGAGAGCCTATATACACAAACGTATCATCTAAATAAAAGTAATTTTTATATTTTACAAAATTGTATATAAGTACTAACATTCAAAACATGTTACAATACATAAGAGTGAAAGACAATTGAATAATGCAAGACATGATCAACCTACTAAGAAAATCCTAACAAACAAAGTTTGTAGATATTTAGTGTCTCATTAACCATTAGTCTAGTTTCATACTTGGGACCAATTTATATTAAATTATGCCTACAGGATCAATGTCAAAACTGGTGAAATAATATAAGTCAAAGGACTTGGTTGATATGGCAAACCTAACATAATCATATTTAAGAATATAGCTACAACTCCTCAAGCATATATACAAATATGTAACATGATAAAATATGTAAGCGTGAAAGACGAGTTCTGTTTCATGATATACATAAAAAGAAATAATTAAGAAAACAAGACATGCAAATAGATGTCAAAAAATATTCAAATTGTAATTTCCCAATATAGGAACTGCTTAGCCTATTAAGATAAAAGGGGAAAAATGTACTATAGAATGTAAGAACATTTATAGCGAAGAGTGTAAATATTCACCAGACCAAGTATCACTAAGAAGATATGATGGATGACTAAAGCTTCTAGTGCCAACACAACTTAACTTGGCCATAGTAAACAAAAACATAGTGAGACACTAAATGATCTCAACATGAACATAATAATTTCAATTTCATGAGTTTTTGTAGCTCCTCCATAACCATCCAAATCCCAAATTGACCCCTAGAATCCCATATAAGCAAAGACTCTCTAATCCTAAGTTCGCATTGAGCTCATCAACTAAAAGAAATCATATTCACTATTGGCATTCATCTTATGGTTATTTCATTGCTATGATTCATATAGATAGAAAGCTCCTTCAAACACAAAAAATACACAACCTAACCCAAAAAGAAAGGCCTTGAAAAAGAGATAGTAAGAGAAGCGAGAATAATGGATGAATTAGAAAGCAAAACTTATGACAATGCACTAATCACATGAAGAAATTATTATTTCGAAGAAAAGGGACAAAAAATTACCTCTTGTGTCTATTGCTTGTCATGTCGTCTCTAACATCCCCTATTTCCCACCTATGCCCCTTTACTATTATCTGGAATCGTCAAAGATTGTATGTTGTTCTTCTGTTTAGTTTAGGGATTTGGGGGAATTGATTTGGGGAAACAGACAGGTGGGTTAGAAAAATAAGTTAGGCGGTTTGGCTCGAGTCGGCTAGCTAGGGTGGGTTAAGTTTTTGGGTCAAACAATTGATACATGTAACACGTTTAGGCTACGTCAACATATTCTAATGCGTCTATGTGGCTTAACATTGCCACATTACAACTTGTCTTATTTTTTGAAATGGAACTTAACTATATGGGGTTATTCTGGTGAATGTGAAATATGAGGGATTTTTTTTAAAATTCTAAATTACAAGGAATTTTTTCAAAATTTTCCTAAATACAGATAGTGTTTGTCTTTTACCTTAAGGAGTCTATTCTTTTAATAGAAATGTCTATTAATGTTGTATCATCATGATTGAATAATTGTATTAACAGTCATATAGAAATATAGTAATGATGTATCATTATGATTGAATATTTATATTAACACGAGTAACAAGACTATAACTAATGATTGAGTACTTGTACCAATATGCTGACATGGTCGCGCCAATATGACCAAGAGTTGTACCACAGTAATTTAGTAGTTGTGGCAACATAACTAAGCAGTTGCATCTTTCTATAATTATGATGCAATTGCATAATAATGTTAATTATTGATGTAACTATTGGTCAGGTTGAAGCAATTCTACAAATTATATTAATATAATGATATAATTCCATAACTATTTGATGGCCTTGTTGGAAAACATCGGTGCCTATTGGCATAAGTTGTTGGGTTGACCGAAATCGGTAAGGAAAAGCAAAGGAGAAAATGAGGGACATTTTAGATATTTTATGCTCGACTAATATTGAACTCCAGCTTGGTGAATGTGAATGCCCATGGACTCAAATTAATTGTCCCTTTATTTTACTCCTAAAATAAACCAATTGTAATTGACTTCAAATCTGGAAAGGGGAAGTTATTCTTCACTGTGACGCCTTGTTTCACTTACAAATCCAATTTACTTGGAACCCCAAAACCTGATCACTTTCTCATGCAAAGCTTCAATCAATTGCTCTCCTCTAACTTCTCTTCTAAATGTCTCGCAGATTAAGGTACTGCATTTTCTTTGATATGTGATGTGCTTATGTATTGGATTTGAGTTTCGTATCATTAACCACTAAGTTCACAGTAAAGTTACTTCACATTACCATTCGTATTCGGTTCAGTTGCTTGAGCTTTAGAACAACAATTGTGAATTGGGTTTTGATTATAGTGCTGATTATTTGGGTTATTGTGATTTTCTGTCATTAATGTTCTCACACGTTTATTTACTTTATTTTTTATATATACCCAAATGTGTGAATGATTTCCTATTGAAGTTCTGAGGATAGATATTTATTTTGTTTTCCTTCTGTAATCTTCATACATGAATTATGATTTTATCAATGGCATTGGCAGCAGATGGAGGACTTAACTAATATTCTTATTTAGTCTTGGAAAATTCCGTCAAAGTTTCTGGCACATAAAAAATTTGTGAATCAGTGATAACATTGGGGAATAAGAATCAACTTGTTACAGGGCCCTTAGTTCACAGAGGGTAATGGGAATGGGAATGAGAATGAGAATAGGAATTAATATAGTGAAGAATGGAAATGAATATAATCATTATAATTATAATGGTTTGTTAAGATAAAGGAATGATTACCATTACCATTGATGGTGGTTGGTTTGTTAAAAATGTTGAGAAATAAAATTTTATTAAAATTTTGTTTTATATCAAAATTTAAATATATTTTAATTGATTATATTTAATTTATGCACCCCATTTATAATGAAAAAATGTTTAAAATCAAGTATATTGCGGTATTTCCTTTCAAATAGCTCTTGAAGAAAAAAAACTCTAATATTTTCTTGCATCAACGTATCATTAGTTACATAATATCCTCAAAATATAGTTTAGTCATCTAAAATATTATACAATTCATCGATATAACCATAATATCCACCATTCCAATGCTAAAGTAAAATCAAATAACATAGATTAATACAATTTACATTCCTCTAATAATGTAAATGATATAAAATATCACAGCTATACACAATATCTTAACCAAAAATATTGGATTGATGCAAAATAACTAGGTTAACACTACAAACTTTTTTTGCATCATAACTACAAAATTCCCAATTAATACAAAATAACCTAGTTAGGCAACATCAATTGGATCAAAAGTTCATAATACTTACAAAAATATTAATATGATGCCTCGAATAATTCATAGACTAGAAGATGGATAGAGAAATCTAAGTACAAAATGATTCATCGAAAGTTGTTTTAGTTTGTGCCGTCATTCGCTAATAGGGGGCAAGTCATGTTGATCTACATTAAAAAATTCAGAAAATAACTGTCCAACATATAGATAGGGCATATTGAAAAGCTAGGTAATAGCAGTAGAAAAATAAGCGAAGGTAATAGAGAAAGATGATCAAGAAGAAGATCAATTTCTATGCATATTTTAAACCAAATAGCTTATTTACTTCTAGTTCCAAAACTTAATAAAAATATATCAAGTTTTTGGTTAATTGATTAATAAAGGATATGAATGAGTGATAATTGATATTAAAAGAGCTCAAATTGATGAGAATTTGCATGAAGATACATAAATATATAATCAACCAAACAATGAGCTGAAATCACCTCTAAATTTGGTATAAAAGCAAAAATATTTTATGAAAGCTATAAAATAATGTTTTAACATTTAAAGAAAGATATTATTTCTATAAATTTTATTGTTGCTTTCAACTATTAATTTGTTTGATTTTTATATATTTAATATTTTATTTTTACATTAAATTTTGATTTTAGTTATTATATATATGAATTGTCAAAATGATTAAAATTTTAAAATACTATGAAGTGTTAAGGTGAATGATTTTGAAGTATAAGAATGGTAAAAATCTAATTTTATTCTTATACTAATTTGCTTCTCTTTCTGGATTATTAAAACATTATACGTCATCTTATACTAAAGGAGCTCATCGTGAGAGTGACAAGGGAGCTTATACTAATTCCTGTTCTTCCACAAGGATTGGAGCAGCTCTTGAAGTTGTTTAGATCATTATCCAACTCAGGCAAGGACTTTGCAAGCGAATAGGTTAACAACGTTAGACTATAATTATGGATTGTTAAAAGATATAATTATTTTTAAGGTTTTCAAATCATTTTCTGTTTTCCCTGCTCTGTTCCATATCTGATTAGACTAAGAACAAAGAATTGGGCTTGCCTTCAAAGAATAAATCTTTATTCAGTCCAGACATTGATACCAACGATTACCCACATCACGTTACATAAAGTTATAGGTTTTCCTAATTGAACTTTCCAAAAACAGTCCCCTTGGAGGTCAAGCCATAAAGGTTCAATCACAAACAAAAAGTAAATCCAAATCATTAAAAAAACAAAAAGGACGTTCATAATAGAAAAGAAAAGGCTCAATCTAACTTAAACAAAGTGATAAAACATAAAGGATCGATTCATATAAATACCTCTTGGAAGGCCAAAATTGAGATGTCTTGATTGATAAGTTGCTCCACTTAAATATTGCTTTTTTTAGGTCTGAACAGATGTGGAAAGAGTTGCAGATTAAGATGGACAAACTATCTGAGTCTCGATATAAAGAGAGGAAAGTTTTCTGTAGAAGAAGACAAACTATTCTTAATCTCCATGCTGTTCTTGGCAACAAGTAAGGAAAATTTTGATAATTGTCTGTTATTTTGAATCTGAATCATCATGAACTTGCTCATCATTTTCATTTTCTTTTCTCTATACTAGATGGTCAGCAATTGCTGGCCACCTTCTTGGTAAGATTGATAATGAAATTAAAAATTTTTGGAACACCCATCTCAAGAAAAAGTTGATACATATGGGTTTTGATCCTATGACTCACCTGCCTCGAACAAACATCTTCTCTAGCTTGTCCCGTCTCATAGCTCTAGCTAATTTAATGGATGGTCAATCTATGGAAGAACATGCTGCGAGACTACAAGCAGAAGCTGTTCAAATGTCAAGGCTTTAACACTTGCGATACCTTCTCCATTATCAACCTCTACCTTCCATGGCCACAAGCTCAAGCAACATAGACGCTAGCAGTTTCAGTGACATGGACAGTTTGAGTATTTTAAACTTAACACCCACCTTTCTTTAGGATCTTAACAATATACCTTCCTCTCATTTGCCAAACTTACAAGTACCAACATTAAAGAAAGAGCAACCGACTCAAGCTCTTGATTTTGCAGTGTTTGCTCAAGAAGAGAATTCACCCAGTTCTCCTTATCTTCCTGCCTGTTCAGTTCCATCTCCACCAGAAAATGACAGGTTTGGCTCCCAAGTCCCAAAGAGAGAAAGATGAAAAAAAATAAAATCCCCAAAATCGAAGAAACACGATGATATCTATCTGTTTAGCTATCCCACTAAACGAAATTCGACGAAACCCAACAACAAATTCCGTAAATATCAAAGCTTAGATTCAACTTGGAAACAACTTCTTAGACTCCAACAACTGCGTTCCTGTTATTCCTAAGCCTTACCTTGCCATTTCTAAGCTAGAGAAAGTGAGAGACAGAAAGACGAAGGTAAGAGCTAATCATGCTAATATATATACACATTTATAATATTTATACACAACTCTATAATCACATTACCCAGATCTTATAGAGTCCCAAAACCCAACCAAAAAAATTGAAGAAGAAAGAAAGGAAGAAACTTACTAGTGCTCCTTTTTAGATTCAGCTGTTTTTATAGTGGACTAGGATTAGTTTGTGGAGAGATGGAAGCAAGAGTAACCGAATCGAAGAAAAAATGTGACTTGTAAGAGAGATTCAAGCAAAGATGGTTGTTGATTACTTGCTTACAGAAAAAAAAAGTAGAGAGTGAAGGAGGAAACTCGCGCCCAACACTTGCGCGCAAAATACAGAGTAATCACTCTCATTCCTCTGGATTACGAGAGGAATGAAGTAATACCCAATAGTGGGTAATGAAAATGGTTACTCTGTAATGATAGTTACTTACTAAACACTATCTTTCATTCCATACCCATTCCTCTTTTCCTCATACCCACTAAACAAGCACACCCTGGAACTGTAAATTAATTCCTTTGGCATATATGAAAGAAAATTTACTATAAATAAATTCCTTTAGCATATGAAAGAACCTTTTGTTCACCAAAGAATATATTTTATATTTAACTTTTATAAACATTAACATTAATCTATAGTTATTTACTTAAAGTATAATTAAAATTTTAAATATATAAATTAATAAACATACACTTGGATCAAATTTTTATTATGTGTCGTGAATAATTAATACTGTATCACGAGTTTTATTTAAATATTCAATATATACTCAGAGTATTATTAAATTTGAATTTTTAATCTATTATAATAATATTATTTTAATCATAACTATTTTTACTTAAATCATACCCTCAAACGATGTCTAGTATTATATATGTGTTTGCGTATATTCATTATCTAAATAGTAAGGATAAAAATATAAATATTAAGTATAATAGGAAATCACATTTAGAAAGAAAAAAATGTTGAAAGTTGTTTCACCATTGCATTCTAAAAATAATAATAGAACACAAAAGTTTATAATATTTAAGATAGGAAAATTTTAAATTATTTTTAAAATAAAAATAATAATGCAAAATTTACATGACATACTCCATTTAGTTAAAGCCTGATTGGTCTTAGATTGAGAAATTTATGAAAATATTAATAAAAATAAATATTTTTAATATATATCAAGAGTCTGCTTGCATTATTATTAATTTTACTGAATAGATTTTGTAAAATTACATTTCATTTTAATTAGTATCATTTCATTCCTGTTAAGTATTTATTTTTAATTTTTAGATTTATAAAAAATTTTCTGAATATAATTTGTTCCATTAAGTACATAAGACATATTTCATCTAAAACTATAATTTTTATTCTATTTTACCTAATGATTATATTTATTTCTATTCGATTTAATGTTTTAATAGTGACTTCAAATTTTTAGTCAAACAATAATTGCATCAACAACATATAATTTTAAATTATTTTAAGAACATTTTTAGTAATTCATATACAATATATAATATATATTTTAAAAATTATAGAGTAAATGAGAAATGTAAAATTTAGCTATGCATTTTCTTATGTGTATATATATAATAGAATAAACGTATTTTTGTTCCTCCAACTTGCATGGCTTTTATTCCAATCTCTTAAATTTTAATTATTTTATTTGGACTTTTGGTTTATGGGTTAATTCTAATGAACAAAGAAGAAATTAGGGATTTACATAGGGATTTTCGTTTAGAAATTTTTATCGAATAAAACTTTAAATCAAAACCTGAAACTCAAAGTCTGACTAAAACTCAAAATCAATTGAAACCCAAAATACATCTAGTAAACGGTCTTTCTACACTTGTGCATGTCTCCCTCAAGAAGTCTTTTTAAATAATCTAACCATCGTTGGAACCACCATAACAAATAGTATATACTAAAAAAGAGCCAAGTCCTCCAAAAAAAATGTAAATTGAAGGTGAACGGTAATCACATATGATTTTCAGTTTCAAAGATTAATCAATAATCCATGACTTAACAACAAGTGCATAGACAAAGGATTTTTATTTGTTTAAAAACATCTTGGTTTAGGGTTCCCGGATCCAGAATTTTTAGGACTTAAAAGCATAGAGATTTATGATCTAGAATTTTAGGGATTAGGATTTAAATTTTTTAAATGCGGAATACCTTATTTCAGTTCCATCTTAACTTCCGAAGCAATTTTCGTGGCCAAAACGAACTCCAATCTCCCAAGACCTTCACAGAAAACGTTCACTGATACGTGATTAACGTCTTTCTATAGTTTTCTCATTACGTAAGCACTCTTAATAAACCAAAGGATCCGTATGCTTACGAATGATATGAGCAACTACAGAAGACCTTAATCTTTATATATAGCTTCCATATCGAGCTTCCCCATCACAAGCTTGATATGGGTCTGATCCATACTAATCGAGATCTATTTTTCTCTCGAACTTCGACCCATTAATTTATATCATTTATTGGGTCATTTTATTATCTTTATCTAGATCAAATTATGTAACTTAACCGATAAGTTATTAGAAAACTGAAAAAAAACAATCAATAGTTGTCCAACATTATGAGAAAGGATAAAATTGTCCAACATTCTCCCATTTAGACAATCATTAATTACAGTTTTGACTCAAAGTTTAAAATTAGTTTGAAAACTCAGTTAAGTGACACTACTATATTGGTACCAAATTTAAAAATTAAAAAAGATTTGATCCAAAGATAATGAAAGTCCAACATTTCGTCCTGTAAGGCTTTCGATATCGAAAAATATCAAACACACATGTCATGTGTGACACTGGTCCAATATAATCACGAATATCTAATACCTTACTAACATGAATGAGAAAATAGAGTGTGTCAAACTAAGATGATACCTATATGATCTAATACATATCATCTTCATTTGTAAGTCTCAATTTCTCCAACTTGATGCTAAACTGCATGTACTAAACTGTAGCAGAGAAATCATGTTTTCTCTTACCAACTGCTAAACAGCATTAGAGATCTTGTTTTCTCTCACCGAATGCTAAACAACATTAGAGAAAAGCTTTATGTTCTCTAACTAAATGCTAAATTGCATTAGAGAACCTTTATAGGATTAAACTTTATATCCCCTTATGTCATGTCAAATTTATGGATATCCATACTAAACCGAATGTGTTTAAATAACATAAGCTTAAAGTAAATCTTTATATATGCCCAATGACCTTTAAAATTCTTAAGATCAACAAAAATCTTAAGGATTTCATATCTATTATGACTATACATAAAAACAGCTATTACTAAGGATAAAAGGATGATCATCTATATTAATAAACAATCATAATGTCATAATACATCAAAATGTACAGACATTTAAGGGACAAATATAATGATCCCTAACTACTGTTGTCTAAGGACCTTAATACGCCCATATTGGATACATGATTAGCAAACACTAGTGGGCAAAGTCCTTTAATCAATGGATCACCTAACATCTCCTCAGTTCTGATATGCTCCACTTCGACATCACCCTTCTAAATCAACTCCTTCATGGTCAAGTATTTGACCTCTAAATTCTTAGGCCTTGTGATATTTTTACTGTTGTTATTAAACAACACTGTAACAAGATTATCACAATATAATCGAAAGGGTCTAGCTACTGAATCTACCACAAATAACTCAGAAATCAAGTTTCTGAGCCAAACGGCCTGTGTAGCAACTCTATAACATGCAACAAATTCTACATGCATGGTCGAGGAAGTTACCAATGTCTACTTGACACTCTTCCACGATATTGCACCATCTGCCAACATAAAAATATACCCTGAAGTGAATTTACAATCACCTGGGCACATAGCAAAATTGGAGTTTGTATACCCTGTGAGGTTTAAATCATTAACTTTTATATATGTCATCGTATTTAGGTATCTCAACATTTGCTTAACTGCATTCCAATGGTCCACATTTAGGTTAGCCAGTTATTGACCCAGCAATCCAACAACAAATACAATGTCTGTTCTAATGCACATCTGGGCATACATTAGGCTACCAACTGCACTGGAGTATGGAAAATTCCTCGTAGCCTCTCTCTTAACTTCATTCTTTGGATATTATGCCAAAGATAATCTCTCACCATGAGAGATAGGTGCTACAATAGGTTTACATTCAGCCATATTAAACCTTTGTAGCACTCACTCAATGTATGCTCTTTGTGAGAGGCTTAATGAGTGTTAAGATCTGTCCCGATGAATCTGTATGCCAAGGAGAAAAGATGCTTCACCTAAATCCTTCATGTCAAAGTGTTTGACTAAAAGTTGCTTCACCTTACGCAACATAGTCAAATCATTTGACACAAGCAAGATATCATCCACGTATAGTAATAGGAAGATAACATTGCTCCCCTGACCTTATAGTATAAGCATCTTTCAACTTTGTTTTCCACAAAGTTAAATGAGGTCAAAACCTCATCAAACTTTAAGTACCATTGTCTGAAAGCTTGTTTCAGACTATAAATTGATTTAGTCAATTGACAAACTTCCTCAGTTATATCTTGATCTTGAAATCCTTCAGGTTGCTCTATATAGACCTCCTCATAAAGGTCACCATTTAGGAAAGCAGTTTTAATGCCCATCTAATGTAGCTCCATATTATAATGAGCTAATATTACCATAATCACTTTAAATGCATCCTTCGAGGATACAAGAGAAAAGGTAACATTAAAGTCAACTCATTCCCTTTGATTGAATCCCTTAGCAATGAAACGCACCTTAAACTACTCAACTTGACCCTGTGTGTTTTTCTTGGTCTTAAATAGCCATTTGCAACTGACAGGCCTATAATGTTGAGGCAAATCAACAAACTCCTATACCTTATTATGCCTCATAGATTGCATCTCATACTTCATCGCTTCCCACCATAAGTCCGCATAGGGTCTAAAAATGACTTCTGTAAAAGTAATTGGATCCACAATATGTCTTATGTGATAGTCTTGATCACACAAATAGACTATATAATCTGATGAGATAACAGGTTGCCTCTCTCTGTTAGATCTGCGTAACTGCATAGGTTCTTGTACCTCAGAAACCTCTTCCTGAACAAGCATAGGTCCCTATGCCTGCATAGGCATGGTACTTAGACCTTCATCCACTGGACTTGACTATATATGGGGCAGATATGAAATAATCGTAGTATCTGTCCTGTTATCTCCTAGAGGATGTGAAAATCTTCCCTCATTATAGACATCGTATTTTAGAAGCTTAGTCGTTTGTAATTCCACTATTTTGGCCCCTTTTTCTCTACAATAAAATATGTAGCCCTTAGAGTTATCGAGATAACCTACCAAATAAAAACGAGTGGAACGAGGTTGTAATTTGCTCTCATAAGGATTATATAACCATACCTCAATAGGGAAGGCCCATATACGAATGTGTGCAAGGCTTGGTTGCCACCCTTTCCAGAGTTCAAAGGTGTCTTGGATACTGACTTACTTAGGACTCTATTTAAGATATACAATGTCGTCTTGATGGCTTCGCCCCAAAGGTATTCTGGTAGGTTAGTCCTGCTCTGCATTAACCTCATCATGTCATTTAGGATACGATTGTGTCTTTCGGCCACACTATTTTTCTCAGGATTACCTAGCATAGTGAACTGAGTCACTATTCCAATTGATTCCAAATACTTGACAAACATACCCTTTTCTTGACGTGCAACCCTATGTCTGCCATAGTATTCCCTTCCCCTATCAGATCTAACAATCTTTATTGATTTGCCCAACTTACTCTCAAGCTCAATCTTAAAAATCTTAAACTTGTCAAGAACTTTAGATTTTTCCTTAAACAAGAACACATAGCTATAGAGAGAATAATCGTCTATAAACGTTAGAAAATATCTAGCATTGCATAACATGACTGTATAGGGACCACTAATGTCTGTATGTATAAGGTCCAATAAACTAGAAGCACGAGTTGAACCCTTTTTCTTTATCTTGGTCAACTTAACTCTACAATAATCGATACATGTTTCCAAATCACTGAAATCAAGAGTTGGGAGAATATTATCCTTTATCAATCTCTCAACCATCCCTCTGAAAATGTGGCCAAGACATTTTTGCCACAACATGTATGATGTTTCCTTTATGAAGGCTCTCTTTCGAGTAACAAGCTTAGCAACGTAAGAAGAGACATACATTTTGTTAGGAGTAAAACACATTCTATATAATCCGAAGAATAACAAAGTAGTCTGGTATGTTTTGTACTGATAGAAATATTAACAACTGAAGTATCAAATACAAAATTATATCCCTACTTATCCAAAACTGATACAGAGATTAAGTTCTGTCTAAAAGACAGTATATAAAAAGTGTCTCGTAAAATTAATATAAACCCCATATTGAGGTTCAAGCCTACATCTCCTACATACAAAATGTTCACCTCTTCATTGTTACCTAACATCAACTTCCTCTCTCCTTTAGTCGACTTTCTCTTGGATCTGAACCCCTGTATTGTGGAAGCAACATGATTAGAAACTTCACTATCTAGCCACTAAGAACTTGATGTGGCTATATCTACATTGGATTCAAATCATATAGGTTAAGGAGTTACCTGATGGTTCTTGCTTAACTTTCCAAAGCTTGTACTTCGGGCAATCGACCTTCCTATACCCCTTCTTCTTACAGAAAAAATACTTCATACTCTTCATGTCATGTGGACTCTTAGCAATGCTGGACTGTTTAGTCTGAATATGTGGAGAGGGTTTGGGTTTCTTACCTTCACCCTTAGGTTGTTAGGGCTTCGCCTTCTCCTTACCTTTTGGCAGCTACATGCTGGACTGTATGAGGAGAACTTTTAAGCTTCTTCTTAGCTGCAGCACATCGGGAGATCAGGGCATTGATATCCCAAGCCCTGTTATATGTCTTCTCTAAATCAATAAAAACCAAGTGCAGATTACTTTTTATTTCTTTGTAATATTCTATTAATCTTTTTAGGAGATGTAACACTTCAGACATAAACCTGCTCATATGAAGTCAAACTAGCTATTTAAGATGGAGACTTTATTAGAAAGATTCTTCTACATAACTTGCTACTAAATAATGCACAGAGTTGTTTAGATGTAACTTTAAGACTAGACAAACATATCGCCAGAAACCTCCAAGTTTATGAGCTTCATTGACAACCAGTAGTGCAAGTTTTGTCAAAAACTTCTCAGATTATAAATTTCAACAATTCTTCCTTGAAACAGTTGCAAAATTCTCACCAAATTTGCATTATAAATATCACATATTTCTAAGAAAAAAAGATTATTTGGTCTCATCAATAACAATAAAATGAACTTGCAACTCTTGCTTGTTTTTTAAGTGAGGTCAAATTTTGCGTCACTAGTTTGGCCTCTCAATTATACTACCGTATTTGTAATCATGGCATCAAATTTTAGAGCCAAATCAATTTACAATCAAGATGATATCAACAATTTTGTTCACATTCATTAACTCATTGTTCAAAGTGTAAGCCTTGAATCAGCTGGATAGAGGGATATGATTTAATCCTTTCATAACTTTGGTTGTAATCTAAAACTTAGTGCACACAGAAATTTGGTAACTGGATTCATAATGAAACCTAGAAACTTTTTCACCTGAAAGCCAACTTTGGCAATCCACCAATAGCAAGTGCAAGATCAAGCTTCAAAGAGCCTGTAGATATGACAAGTGCACCAGCCCCGGCCCTGGGCAGGGGTAAGGTGGGCCACTACCCAGGGCCCACTTTTATTAAAAAACTACATGTAAAAAATATAGTTTATTTTAAAAAAATTTAATTTATTTTTAATTAATATCAGGGGCCCATATCTTCTCTTTCGTCCCGGGCCTACAAATTCTCAGGACCGGCCCTGAAGTGCACGTTGATAGTTGAAAAATCGTTGCAAGGACAAGTTAGTTCAAAGAGCCTATAGATACGACTAGTGCACGTCGATAGCTGAAAAATCGTTGTAAGGACAAGTTAGTTCAAAGAGCCTGTAGATATGACTAGTGCACGTCGATAGCTGAAAAATCGTTGCAAGGACAAGTTAGACTTTCCATTAAATTCACTGGAAAGTTGGGCAAGAGGTTTATGGACCGCAGTTTCTTTCTCGTTTGCTTTGAAATTTCCATCATCCTTATATCATATTCAGAATCCAACACTTCAACAATAAACAACAAAAGTTGTTGCTTTTAGTATAAACGAGTCTCTATACAACAAAACCCAAGATGTTCCTTATCAGAAGCTGAAAACAAGGGGATATTCATTTCAAAACGAGCGAACCCATCACTTCTTCCATTCTATCGGAACCAAAAAACAAATTAAAAAAAGCTTTATTAACATCTACTCTGGTTATTTTTTAATTAGACAGTGTATATATAGAGGTAGACAAGCCTGAGTCAGGAAAGGGAGGGGAGAGGAGGGTCATAACCTTTGTAACCTTCCCAGGGAATAAAACGAAGCATTGATGTAAACAAGTGGGGGATCCCACGTAAAAAATAATATTATTCAGAAAAAAGAGAGCAAAAAGAATAAGAGATACATTGTTTGGTAGAAAAAGAGACAAAAAGTTGCTACAAAAGAAGCAGAAAAAGTAAAATGCAAAAAAACTAGTGGATGTAAGATGAGAGATCCACTACAAAAAAACAATACAATCCGCGACGTTTTATTACTAAATGTGAAGACTTTTCGTGACATTTTATAAAAACTTCACATATTTTTAATACTTATTGCGACATTTTTTAATTAAAATATTACGAAATAGAAACTGCGACGTTTTGTTTTTTAAAGAAAAAAAAAACCGCGACGTTTTGTTCAACAAAACGTTACTGATGGCTATTTAAAAGTAACATTTTCTTCTTTCATTTCTGACCATTTTGCTGATTTCTTCTCTGGTTTCTTCTCTCTGCCTTCTTCCCACCCAAATTTGGTTTCTTTCTCTTTGCCTTCTTCTCTTTGCAGCAAGCGAAACGCAACGCAAGGTTTACCCCAAACAAGAAGAAGAAGAAGGTAATAGTAGAGTCCAGTGCTAAATGGTAGACCTGCTTCGTAGACGATTACGTGGATCCAAAGGGGAGTAAGTTCTGTTTGGGTGGTAGGACTGGACAGGCGGTTGAAGTTTGTAGAGCACAAGTCAAAACTGAAGCTTCGTATGATACAATTAAAGATCTCTTGGAACAAAAGTGAGATAAGAGAAAAGAGAGAAAATGATCGCTGATGGCATGGAAGACGAGGAGAAGTGGCTGGTCGCTGGGATCCCTGGCCTTCAAGGCTTCTATAGAACGCCTTCTACATGCATCGAGCTCTGGTAACCCTATTTCCTATTTACTTTCTTTTCCTGGAGGAATGCAAAATGACTTTGTCAAACCCTAAAAATTTTGCGCAGGACTCCAACAATCTCATAGATGCTTTGAAGTATTCGGCACAAAAGCTCTCTGAGCTTCGAACTTCAATGCTTTCTCCTCACAAATACTACGAACTCTGTGAGTTTCTGTGCGAGATCTAATTTGCAGATTGAATCTTAGTTTCCCTTTCTATATATTTTTTAACTTCCCAACTCTAGAATAGTTATTTTCAAAGATGGAGGATGTGAATTGTGTTTTGATGCGGCAAATATGCTATCATTTGATGATTGAGAAACTGGAGATGTTCTTTAAGGAAGAGAGGCGTCGTGGCTGCTCAATTGTGGAGCTTTACGAACTTGTGCAACATGCGGGCAACATATTACCTATATTGTACATGCCTATCTTTTTTCTTCAATAATTTTTCGTTCCTTCAGTTGTGTTTCTGTGTTGTTTCTGTGGCTTATTGGTTTTTTCTTTCTGGTACGAAGGAGGATAGTTTGGATTTGTACAGCCTATTTGTGTCATCTGGATTGCGGTAACAGTGCAAACTATGGCTCATTAACGAGTTGTCTTTTAAAGATAATTGCATTGTTGTTGGGTCTTCCTATATATGTTTACCAAATAGGGAACTTGTGAAGATATGTAAAAGTGTTGAAAGTTTTAACCCATTTTTATACTATTATTTGTTAACTGATGTGTCTTATTGATTTAATTGGATACAAAAGGGTTCTATTACTAAGTTCTGATATATTTCACCATGTGATGCACTTCATCTTGATGTCTTTTTAAATTCTTTCATTTTATGTTCTAGTTGTTTGAAGTAAACAGCAAATGTTGCTGGTTCTTTTGTCTGAGACGTTTTATAGTGATCGTATTGTTTTCTCTTGACACAAGTCAATTAATATGATAGTATGAATACAGAGCTTCTTACCTCTAACCTTTACCATATTTTTAATTGATTTTGTCTATTTACAGTATTGGCTTTTTCTATTGTTTTCTCATCAATTCTGTTGCAGTTATCTCCTTTGTATTATAGGTTCCGTGTATATCAAATCTAAAGAAGCTCACTGGTACATAAAGATAGTTCCAGGTACTTTTACGTATATACATTTACAGACACGTGTATACATATACATGTATAATAAATAATGTTTTATTGAATATCCTTCATAAAACAAAATGATATAGCTGTGTTACATGCTGACTTTGGTTGTAAAGCCCTGTAGATTTTTGGAAGCCTTGCAACCTACTGCATGCATCAGACACAGAGAATGTCCACACTGTCAACCTCTAGTCCTCAACCTTGACACCTCACCTATTATTACATCTGAAACCTTTCTCTGTATGGTTGGCTGGTAGGATAGTATTGATTACCGACTCTGATTTGCTTATGCTTACAAACTCTAATTTGAAACAACTACTTTAGCTTTAAAACTGGATATAAATATGTTTATGATTCTGCCGGATCTAACTTTGATATTTGTCCTACTTTCCTGGAAAGGGTGTGTAACGTAGTTGCTGAACTTATAATTTAGGTTCCTTCACTGGTGATGTTAAGAAACCCATTGACTATGATTTATCATTCCTTGACAATTGTGTGTTTAAGTAGGAGAACATATTTAGGACAATTAAGTATAACATTATTAGTTGCCAATTAGTGAGCCGCTAATGCTTTTAATTTTTTCGAATTAGTTTCAAGCAAATCATGAGATTCACACTTTTAGGTCACCTATTAATAGTAAAATCCAAAATGCGTGAAGTGTGTGTCTGTTCTTACAAAAGTTGCTGACTTTAGAATTACAGAAGTGTGTCTGTGCTTACGAAAGTTGCTGCTAAGATTGACGCTACTTAGTGAGTAAAAGATTTGCATTAATAAAAAAATGTTACACACAAAAGTCTAATTACACTTGTAAAAGAGTATCGCTCCT
>JAOTAY010051152.1:0-19918 GCA_025629805.1 Erythroxylum baracoense
GCTTATGGTTTTACTATCAAGTCACATACTTGATGACATAAGCCTAATACTATTCATGGAATGTAAATCACATTACACAAACAATATACATGCATATATAAAAGAATAGCTCATAATATATAAATAATAAGTTAGAATGTCAGTACAAAAGTCATATATAACCACTGGCCTAGGGCACACTACTAACAGTTCCCAGATCAGGAGTTCCCCGACGTCTGTTTAAGATCGTATTTCCTATTATTTTCAATTTTATTGTTATATAGAATTGGAATAATAATTGGTGATACAATTTTTGGATGTTGATGATATTCTAAACTCATCTTCAGGGTTTTATCTTTGATTTAATGAAATATGATTTTTATGTGTTATTTAGATTTATTATGAATTAATTTTTACAATTTCATAATTCAGTGATAAACTGAGAGGGTGAATCGAATGAAAAATAATTAAATTGGGCTAACTTAGGTAATTTAATAGAACAAAAGTTAAATCAAATCGGTAAGTTGTGCAGAGAGAGATCTTGCATAAGTTTTCGATAGTTTATTAGATAACTTCAGATCTAATTAGGGTTTTGGATAGGTTGTTAATTAAGAAATTACAAGTTTCATAATCTAATTAGGGTTATAAATTAGGGTTAATATTTATAACTCGAGAGCGAGTAATCAACCTTAGGATTGTCTAGAACCAATAATCCAGTAATTTATAATCGATTGGGTTAGCATTAAAGATAGGTAAAATTCCCTTTCTCTCAATTGGTAGTTCCTTAAGTTAATTCTTGGGTGTGCGTTGCAACTGCTAAATTGTTAATATTTTCATGATTGATTCTTGAATTGATTTAATTGATTGAATTTAAATCTTGTTTTAGTTTCGTTACATTTTAAATTTTTGTGATTTATTTTGGCCTTAGATTTTAGGATTAGATTATCCCTCCTCTTGGGATTGACACCTTAGGTACTACGTGAATGACCCATACACTTGCGGATTATCGAGGTTAATTAATTAAAACTTACACACATCGAAATAACCTGATCACATATTCATCACTAATTGGTCTAGATCCAAGTTCATAAGTTACTTTAATTAAATCCTTTAGGAGATCCTTTTGATGATAAAGTAATTCTTCATCTTGTCTCGTAATGTTTCTACAATCCCTATCACTTCATAGTAATGACCAGTCTTGAACAAATTGCCAGATTATTTCCATATTTTCTTGGTAAACTATGGCCTCCAATTATAGGTTAGCTTGATTTCAGCTTTGACTAAATCACCAACTTCATTGATTCTTATAAACATAGAGAGCCTCAGGTAGTTCATGCTTGATCTTGAATTCCACAAAAATTCTAGTAAAACGCATTCTCTCAAGTCTAGCTATTGGAGAATCAAATGCTATAGGTTTTCCTTCTGAGCTTGTAAGAAAACTCAGGCCATCTAGAGTCCAATATTCCATTAGGATATTGGAAAAGTTGATCTATATGGGAATGGTCTCTATTCTAGCTTTGTCTATTTCCATTCCTAAAAACCATTTATGTACAAAAATTGATTGACCTCTAATATGCAAGGACCAGATTCCATAGCTGAACTCATGCTATCCTCATATGTGAATTTGAATAGGAAAGAGTCATCCCAATTGTAGAATCTTTTGAAACCCTTTTCTTACCTATCTAGTTTGTGCCCAGATCTAAAATTATAGAAAAGAAGGCCTCTTGTTAAGGAAAAATTATATCAATGTATTGGACCAGGTTTTGGCTCCTACCTACAACAATTTCAATAGTGGGGAGACTATCCCATTCACTAGAGTTGAATGATAATGGTTAGACTTCTTTGTGGGAATTTTAGCTGCCATTACACTTCTCCATTATTTTCCTAGCTCCTTTTAGGAGGTGACTGGTGCATTACTTCTCTTAGAAGATCCCTTATAAGCTTCTAAGGATTCATAAATAGAAGGGAATGCATTGCCTATTTTATTAAGCTCTAACTTACTCCCTTCAAGCTTCTAGTTCTCCACGACTGTAAAGGGCTCGACTAGCTTCCATTTTAGCCCTCCATTAGACTTTCTCAGAATAGTAACCTATTGGTAAAGTCACCTGTACCGTGCTAAAAATGGAAATTTCACTATTTAAAGAGAGGGAAATTTGCATATCCAGCAAAATAGGATTTTCTTAAAACCTAGCATATCTGATTTAAGATTGGCTAATTGTTTCAATAATTTATAGGAAATCATCAATGAAGAAGTAAAAGGTCAAAAAATTTGAAAATGAAGGCAAGAGTATATAATAAGGTTAAGACAATAGAAGGGAACTCTTTATATGGTACTTCGCTTGATCATTATAAATAAGGAAGCAAATTTTTCAAAAAAAAGAAGAAGGAAGCAACCCTATTGTCCTAAAAATAAATTGAGTTTGAGAAAGGAGTTAAACAAAAACAATTCTTGAGAAATGCTTATTGGGAGGCAAACTCAGGACAATTTTAAAAATTATTTAATCTTATTTGGATTTTTGGTATTATTGATCAATAATTTGGATATTCGTTTTAAAATTGTTAAGGATTTATTTGTGTTAGATTTCTTGATATATTTATATCTTGTTATAGTTATTTATGTTTTGTATTTTATGCTTTCATATTTTTATTTTATTATAGCTAATGATGACAAAAAGACATATATGAGCTTAAATAGAAACTTTGAAGAGTTTTAGAGACGAAACATCAAAGAGGCAGGCCAATGGAAAGCTAAAACATCGAGTATTTGTTGAATTGTATTATTAAACACGACATCAAATATGCTAGTCTCCCAAATCATATTTTTAGGTGATTTTTTCCAAAATGATCCACGATATAGGTGTTGGGAAGTTAAGGGGAGGAATATGATCTACCCGAAGTGGAATAGATGTGAAACAATTTTATATTTAATTTCTTAAAAACCAAGATCATTTGAATTTTATAACATGATTAACGCATAAAACATAATAAAGCATGAATCATGATTCATACCTTATTGTGAATTTTGATCCTTTTCTTGTCGTTCCCTCAAATTGTTTCTAATATTAGTTCATCTGAACCATTATAGTGTTATGTGTACTTGGCATCTAATGGTGTCCATATAACTCTATAACTATTTTGGAAAGGGATAAGTAGGAAGTGTTAGCTCCCTTAGAGCATAAACTTATTTATAATATTTCTTAGACCTTTTAGTAATTTAATTGAAGTAAAATTTTAATTTCAATTAATCTTTAACTAGAATTGCAATTAATTCTAGTTAGATACTAATTGGACCCAAATAAGATCTCATATCTCAAATTGGTCCTTATATATTAAATATCTCATACTTAATCATAAGGTTTCTCAAATTTTACAATCAAGCCTAACTTGATTAAAACAACTTTTTCTCTCTTTAACTCATTTTTTATTTGTCACTAAGTCCCTAAATATGTTGACAATGGATATAAATTATAAACTTAATTCATGTCAGGATTAGATAAAGTAAACTCCTTTAATTTATCTTTAATTATTTAATTTAACAATATGTATCCATAAATCAAGATTGACATCTAGCAATGCATCATGACCACTAAAATATTTAGAAAAGTCAAAATGGTTTTGACTAATCTTTCCTTGCATGATTTTTTCTGTATAATTCAATCTTTTCATCATAAAATGTCCTCATTAAATAAAGAGCATGGAATTAATATATACCATATTTAGTTCTCTAGCGCTATTAACTGATTCAGCTAATGATATTTGAAACTATTCTCAAAGTTTCATTCCACTTCGTCCAAGGATTTATCCAATCAACACTAATTGAGAACAATAGAACATTCCCCCTAATCATAATCCTATATTGATCACTCAACCACCTTTATATAGTTCGTGATATATCTAATAACTAACGATTGAGCTAGCCCTAACTAGAATAGGTTATAAGTAGTATGAAAACATAGCAATCCATCTATGAAATATTTTGGAGATCTCAAGTCAAAGGATTACTTGTATATCCAACATAATTAGAAAGTTTATAAAAATACAAGTAATGTTCCATATGGAAAGAATTACCAAATACGAGTGATTCACAAGTAAGCAAAAGTCTAATGAGTGAGCGAAACATATGAGAGTGGACTTTAGAGATTGGTGGAAGAAAAGCAGAAGTGGCAAGAGATGTTGTGAGAAGGATGTGTTGCAATATAGATTAATTATAATTAATATATAGTTACGTGAATAGTAACCCTTTACCTTAATAGTAGGGTTCGTAATCTACTAAGTAATCAACTGACCATTGGTAACTTTCTTGTTTAAGTAAGCTTTATGGTGACACACATAGGGAGCCCCTTGAACCATACTAAGGTTCATCCGAATGTAAACACCTTCCCTTAACTGGAATTTCCCTCCTTCCGTGACTCCCTAGACCTAAGTAAAAGAAGTGGTAAGACTCTAGTGACTACTAAAGAGGTACTTAAAACATAGAAGAGTATAATTTCTTCTGAGGTTCCTCCATGTAAGCTAAAGCTTTTCTAGTTTACATTGGTCAATGAAATGGTCTCCCCTCTTAAAGAGCTTATGAAAATAGGGGTTAGAGCATGGTCATGCAACTTAGTTGGTTTCTTTTTAAACAAAAGACTCTCATTCCTTTAAGTCCATACTTGAGCTCATTCTAAATGGGGAAAAAAGGGTCTGGATAAGGTTCTCTTTACTGAGGAGGATTCCTTCATCTTTAGATTCAGTGATGAGGATTGTATGCTAGAAATTATGGAATCAGATCCATCGCATATAGGCAGGCAACCATTTTTGGTACAAATGTGGGTTATAGGCATAGAAATGGATAGGAATGGGATTAAATTTGTCCCTATTGGGATTAACTTTCACAATATGCCACTCAAATGCTGGACTATGGATGGGTTAAGCTTTTTGGAAAACTCAGTGGGTAAACCTCTAGCTTTTGAATCTTCTACTGCTAAGTTTGAGATAATTTATTATGCTAGAGTTTATGCGGAAGTCAAAATTAAGGATGATTTGCCTGAGGTGCTTCTTATGATGAAACTTAATACAGCTAGGGAATTAGTCAGAGATGAGATTAAACTCTCATATTGCTAGAAACATCAACCAGGGAAGGGGTATAGAAGGAAATTGGAAAAGTATTTAGAACAGGTGAATATCAGGAATTGCTAGGTATTGAAGATTTTGAGTATTAAGAAAACTTAGGAACTAATAATGAGCAGTCATAGGTATACTTGGGAACTAATGAAGCTCAACAGCTAACCACTAAAGCAACTAAGGATTTGTCTAATTATCCCAAACTAGTGGCTAAGACCCCAGGTTTAGTAGATGAAACTAGGTGCAAAGAGAAGAAGGGAGGATTTGTTGTTTGAGGAGGATGGCTAGGATTTAATAGAGCCCCAATTAGAGAGTCCACTCCTACCCTAAATAGAAAATCTGTCAAGAAAAAGAACAAGGTCAGGAGAAGAACCTAGTAACTCATAAGATCCTTTTTATATGGTCTCTTAGAATATCAGAGGAATGCATGATCCTTTGAAAACGCAATCAATAAAAGACTTATTTTTTGATAAGAAACCTATTTTTGTTATTATTGTAGACTTGTATTAAAGTTTACAATTTATAGATTCTATGAAGTTTTTGGGCCTTAATTGGAGTTTTAGTTCCATTCACTAAGACCATTACAATGGTAAATAATTTTTGCTTATGTGAGAGATAAGTTTCAAACAATAATAAAGTATAGCTCAAATCAATACATACATCTTGTTTGTAATGACCTGACTTCTCATTTTTCATTCGAGTTGACTATCATTCATTCTTCTAATTTTGCTTTTCAAAAATCCATATTATGGGAGGATCTGGTTTTTATAAAATCTTCTATAGTCAAACCTTAAATGATTGTTGGAGATTTCAATTATGTATTAAATCCTTCTGAAGTTTAAAAGCACAATATCGACCTTAATTCTCTAAGGAAAGAATTGAAATTTTCTTTAGGCTTATTGGAACTTTTTTAATTTAAGCTATATGGGATTTCATGTTACCTAATCTAATAAGCAGCAAGGGAGTGGCTTCGCAAAGAGAAAGCTGGATAAGGTGCTAGCCAATCTTCAATTTCCTAGCTCATAAGGAGGAGTTTATGGATTTAGTCAAGGGTATTTGGTAAACTAAGGTTAATGGGTGAAAATCTTTCCATCTCATGCAAAAGCTGAGGTTATTGAGAAATAGGCTGAAGATTATTGTTGAGGATAAGGGTCATTCTTTTAAAATTCTTTAGAATGTAAGGGTGATTCTTAAGGTTCTCTAGGAGAAAGTTTATCTAGATCCTCACAACATGGAATTAAATCATAGGAAGAGTAAGGCACTTGAATGCTACTCGAGGGCCCTGTAAGATCGTAATTCCTTAATGTTTCAAAAAGTAAGGCTTTCTTGGATTCAGGATGGGGATGCAAACAAAAAAATTCTTCCATAAATCCACTCTTGCTAGAAGAAATATTAATAAGATACTTAGTTTTCTTGATGGTAATAATAATTTGGTAATAGATAGTCATTCCATTTATAGGATGGTGTATGATTACTTCAAGGGTATTCTTGGTATAGGCAATACTCTCTTTGTAACTCTCAGACCATAATAGATATTCTTATTGCCTCTACCCATTTAAATTTTGATATAAATAACAAGCTTTAGAAACATACCCTAGTTTTGAAAATCAATTTTTGGTTTTGATGGCTTCAATGTTTATTTCTTTCAATGTACTTGGGACATCATTGGTGATTTAATTGTTCAGGTGGTCTAGGAATTTCGCTCTTCGAGAAGAATGTTAAGGGAGTTGAATTCTTCTTATATTTTTCTCATTCCTAAACTTCCCGGTGTTACCGTCCTTAAGGATTTTCAACCAATATTCTACTATAACATTATATACAAAGTAACCTCTAAGTTGCTTATAAATAGGCGGAAGAGTTTCTTTCATAATCTTATCCATTACTCTTAAAATGCTTTTCCTAGCAGACCAATCTCTAACATCTTATTGATACAAGAGTTGTTGAGGGAGTAGGAGTCAAACAATTCAATCAAAAGTTATGCCATTAAAGTTGATTTTTCTATAGCTTTTAATAACATTACATGGGACTTCATCAGGACCTGCCTTGAGTGGTTTGGTTTCCCTAACACTTTCATTTCCTAGATAGATTTTTGTATCTCTACCACTAATTTTAATATACTAATTAATGGTAATCCCACTACACATTTCAGGGGAACCAATGGGATTAGGCAAGGGGATCCTCTTTCCCCTTATCTTTTGTGGTTACTTTGGAAATTCTTACAAAGTTGATTTGAAAAATACTTAAAATTTCTACAATTACAAATATCATCACAGAAGCAAAGATCTAGAACTTACTCATCTCAATTTTTCAAATGGCTTGACATTACATTCTAGGGCTGACTCCTGATCTGTCTCAACCTTGTTAAACTCTACTAAGGTGTTTTGTAGGCTTTTACATCTTGATATCGACCTACACAAAAGCATGTTGTATGTTTCATCTGATGTTAATTCAACTGCAAGATTAGGATTGTTGATAGGGTTGAATGTTCACCCCTACCTTTTAAGTATTTAGGGGTTCCTATTTCTTCCAAAAAGTTAAGTTACTAGAACTTTCTACCTATACTAGAAAGGTATAGAAAAATAATTAACTCCTGGCAAAATAATTCCCTATCTTAAGAAGGAAGACTAGTACTCATCACCTCTCTTTTAAGAAGCGTTCACATTCACTAAAGCTCTCATTTATTCTTACCTAGAAGGATCGATGAGGAGCTTATAAAAGGTATTAAAAACTTCCTATGGACTAGTATTACTAAAAATTTCAAAAGGGCTAAAATCAATTCAGAACATCATTCTTAAAGCAAAATGGAGGGGGGGGGGTCTACGACTCACTTCTTTATAGAAGAGTGAAACCATGTTAGTTGCTAGGAGAATTTGGAGATTGCTCACAGACAAGGAATCCATTTGGTCTAAGTGGATCAATGAAGTTTATCTCAAACATTCTAGCTTCTAGCAGTTAGATGAGAGGAAAGAATAATCTTGGTACTTCATTCATATGCTCAGAAGGATGTAGGTCATATATCCTCTCATTAAAACACATATATGGAATGGTTTTTCCAGTTGGTTTTAGTTTCATAACTAGCTTTTACATAGCCCTTTGATTCAAAGAGAATAAGTTTCTCTTTTCATCATTAGAATTCCTACTTAGTCTCGAGTGAAAGAGATTATTCAAAAAAATAATAGGCTCATTGATTTGATAGGTGGTTAAAGAGTTAGATCATATTTGCCTTATTATTCCCCTAACACTTTTAGAGATGATAGTTTTTAGCGATTGCCTAACAAAGGTAGGGATTTCACTAATCAAGGTTGTCTTATAACCATTACTTAGCATCATCCTAAAGTTGACTGGTACTGCATTGTATCAAAAGGATCTTGGTGCCTAAGGCCTCCTTTGTAACTTGGATGGCTACAAGGAGTAGATTGAAAACTAAAGATATATTAAATGGGGCCATAGGTTAAATATATATGCTATGCAACTTACAATGTTAGTCTATTAATCATCTATTCTTTAAATATGATTATACCAGTGTCATTTAGAGTAGAATGCTGCAAGTAATGGGATTGCAATGTCCTCACTAGGAGTGGCTTAGTATACTTGTTTAGCTAATAAACTTTTCATAAACAAGGGTGGCGATCATGCATGTGAGTTTGGCTATAACTTGCTTAGTTTACTCAATTTGGAGAGAAAGTAACAAGAGGTTGTTTAATGGAACTAAATTAGATAAATACGAGATAGCTCACGTTGTTTGTTGCTAGATTAGGAAGCTTTTACAAAAATGGAATTCTTATATAGGGTTAGTTAGTAAACTTGTATATATTGTAAGTATACAGAACATATCTTATAGTATAAAAAAGTTAGTGGTGTCTTAATCCTAATGGCAACTACAATAATACATCTTACAGAAAACTGTTCCAGTAGAATTTTGTTTGTGTAACTTGGCATAAAATGGTATGTTGCAAACATAACCTCCTTAAAGCTATCAAAACTTTCTGCAGAGCAATTTTGGAAAAGCTCCCCATAATTGACAAACCAGATAAATTTACCTACTTGAAAAAATGGTGTAATCTTTGTAAGAGTTAAATGGAGAGCATTTCACATTTATTTTTCCAATGCAAGTGTACCTATGGTGCATGGAAAATAATTATTCACAAATGCAACATCAATAATTCTTTAAAGGAATGGCAACAAATTATTACCTAGAGTTTAAATTTATAGCACACCAAAAGAGACTATAGTGGTGTTATTACATTGCCTTATCTTATATGGTATTATATATATGGGATGAAAGAAATAGGTGCATCTTTTGGTACAATGTAATGACATATGAGGTTGTCAACAGAGAGCTAATCAATGCCATTAGAATCCATATAACACCTGTAGTGAAAAGGTATCTCTTGATGCTACATGTATTAATAATTGGAGTAGTAGCTAGTTATGATTTATGCTTCAAATACGATGCTTGAATAGCTAACATGCTACTTTGTTTTTGTAACTCATCTTGTGAGAGCATATGTAAAATTAACTTGTTGATTAGCCTTTTATAGCTTAATTCAACTAAATTTGTTCTTAAAAAAAGTATCATTCCCATGAGGATTGTATTAGTCACCTAAAAATTCTTGTAACACATTGTTTAAGGTCAAAACTATGATAAAATAATTAGAAAATAAAATAAAATAAAGAAAATTGATAATTGAATAATTAAAGAAGCAGTAATGAATTTGTAGATTAATTAATGATTAAAACTTAAGAATTACTTCTATCCTTATTTTTTTCACTTCACATTTTTAAATTAATGATACTTGACCTAGATATCTAATATTTATTATTTCTTTCTCTTGAGATCTAAACAAGTAATCTTTAAAATATATAAGAATTAAATTTCAACCTCTCGATCTCTCAAAGCTCTTCCTAATTTTCTAATTGGATTTGAAGTTGTCCTAAGGATAATTGATAACTGATTAAGATATCTCTTCAATTGCCTACTAATTTGATGATTATAGGTCTATTATTGTATAGCTCTTGCTTTACAAAACAACATAGACAATTCAAACTAATCTCTCGATTCAACACAAATATAAAGTAATGAAAATCACAAAGTATACTTTGTTAAATCAAGAATATAAAGAGTAATCCCTAAACTAAGTTTAGAAATCCATGGTTGAAATTATATATCCCAATTGATTCATCATTAACATTTAACAATAATAAGGAAAGAAGATAATATAAGTTTGAATTATGGATATGTTCTTTTTCTTGTCCTTAAAATGGGATGGCCTACAACTTTTGTTCTTCAGGAATTTTCTCTTTTTGATCTTTTTGGTGTTTCCAGCCACCTCTTTTGTGTTTTCCTTTTCCTTTTATACTTCTTGATCTTTATAGAGCTCTTTCTAGGGTTTCTATAATTATTTTATTAAAAAATAGGTTCGAATAATTAGAAATACAAAAAAATTCATGACCTGGAAAAAATATCTTTTGCAATGTTATGCATATGCACGATTGTGCATTGGCTTCTCCATGCACTATATGTAATGATCATGCATTCATGCACTTTGTGTCATGATCATGAATATTAGTATGCACGATCGTGATAGAGAGCCTTCAAATCTTTATCATGCAATCCTTCATCGTCGTGTATTCTTTTGCCTAATTTCTTCCTTGAAATTTCCTGTCTCCACTCATTATCAAAATTAAATATCCCTTAAAGAATGCATTAAGATCACACTCTTATTGTAATAAATGATAATCAAACAAAACATTAAGAAAGATATAAATTTAAGTCCTAAATACATTATTAACACCTAAGTAAACACTTAAAAACACACTCTTTAATCCCAAAACACACACTATAAAGCACACCTATCAAAATTGTTAATGTTTTCAAAGATTGTTCACTTAATTAAAAATTTTAAAAACTTGGGCGTTAGATTGAAAAAATCCCAACAGTTTGGGCACTTTAGGATTGATTATCCTAATTTATCATCTATATGACTTTGGACTTGAATATCAACTTGTATATAGAAGAATGCTTAGCTTTAATACTTTATACATATCAGATATCTCAAATGCTAAGCATCTTTAGTACATTATCTATGTATTAGACTAAAATAGGTAAACATCTTCTGTATCTATCTTTATAGATTTAATTCCCATAATTAGGTTGTTATCTTTCCATATCTAATAATAGTTGTTCTTGGGCTATCTTATTTTCATCAATTGAAAATATGAATTATTGTTTTCTTTATGAGAAATATGTCTATACATACTCCTACTAAAGATGATAACTATACGTCCACTAACCTTCTTGTAGACAAGATAAATTTGTAATAATCTCCAAATAAACTCTTTCAATTCATTATGAAAGTGAATCTTTTAACATCTCGTAGCCTTTCCACTATACAAGAAATGTATTAATAAAAACACTAGTTCTAATTGGATGTATTACTATGAGATTTGAACTTTTCCATCTTGATCTTACTCCTATTACTTATTTTGAGAACCATTCTCTTATAAGTATACATTGAAAAAAATTGTTAAATGGGGTATGTAAGATTTTGTCTAACCTTTTGGTTATCTCATTACCTTTTATTATCTAATTTAGATATAAAATTATTGGATAATATTTGCTTCAAGTAATCATCATATAGAAAATCATTAACTTTGAGTTTATCAAAGTTTTAAGATTTCATATCTAATATGAAATCCTTCTAATCGATTTAATTGGAACTTCCAAAAGAAAATTATTGTACCAGGTATAACTCATATTTTATTTTTCCTTACATACATCCATAATATTATGAAATTTAGTTATTGAGGTATTCATTAGAGAATCTCATTATCTACAGATAATCAAGAAAATAATATCTCACCACATCAATCTCATTGAAGTGGTTAGGAATTCTCAATGATAAATTTATACTTAGGTTTAAATAATATGAATTTATCAAAATTTAAATTAATATTTCATTCAATAAATATGAGTATATCATATAAAGTCATTAGTAATGAAATGCAAGTATCATTCTTTTATGAATTAATATTACATCTAGTACATCATATGTATAAAATTTAACAATTCAATACCATTACCATCTTTTTACTAAAAATTGATTTGGTTATTCTTCAACCTAACAAGTTTTACAAGTCTCATTTGATTCAAAACAAAAAAGGATATATATATATATATATATCCTTGTATGAAACTTTATGATTCTTTTTATATTGATCTAACCAACATGGAATAAAAACAGTCTTAATTGTCTAACTTTGTACTCTTACCACTTATGATAAACATAATTATCTTTTCACCTAACACATATAAACTATTTCTATAAATTTGGATTAACAAATTTTAAAAAATAATCTATTCCTTATCATGTATTAAACGTTGTAATAATTTTAAATCCAAATTCAGTATCTCTATCATACTATGTATTGACAAGAATTGTCATACAATTAATTTTTTTATTGACAAATGTCATAATAGCTAAGCTAATAACTTTATTTTAGTCAATGTTTATGCCTTTAGTGGGCTAAATTTGAGTGAAACAATTCCATAAATGCACTATAACTTTTATTTCTACTTCGTATAACCTCTTACATATACTATCATGGTGTTGGCATACATCTTACATGTTGTTGTTAAAGTTTATAAGATATCAATCGATCAAAATGTCATTACATTTTTTCATTAATATGATATTAAAATATATCTCTAGAACTTTGTCACTAAATCCTTAGTTGGTATTAATAGCAAAATTGTATAGTACACATATAACTTTTATGTCTGTCTTTGAGCACTTTTCTCAAACTTAACTTATATCTAAGAAATCTAGCTAATTAACGCTTGTTATTAACTATACTAATCAAACGTAATTTCTACTAAGAAAAAAATATAAATGTAAGAAAGCAAGTAATAAGTTATATGAAATGACTACCAAATAAGATTAAGGCTTTAAACACAAATTTAGTTACTACCAAAATTTTATTTGAAATAATGGCCTTCAAAACTATTCAAAAAGATTACTATAATCTCCCTAGTATGCTAGGATCCCATTTAAATTTTGTTGATATTGAGTCATTAAACAATCAAAATAAACTTAAATTAGGTAGATAATATACTTATAAATTAACATCTTATATGACTTTTAGATCCATTAGGTGGCAACTATTGTCAAAACATATCTTATAAGCTACTCCTAACCTTGCCTCTAAATTTGTATGATCTGAATAACTCATCCATCTCATATAAACTTAGCTAACTAAGATCCATTAAGTTAAGATAAAACATATTTGGGTTAAAAGGGCCTTAAGTCAATCAACAAGCTTTAATTAACAAAAGCGTGGTTTTATATTTAATATTGAAAGGCCGTAACCACGTTCTAAAATTGTACTTAATATTTTATTGAGTGATTTAATTTTAGATAGTATCATTAAACATAAAACTATAAATAATAAGATGATACATATTAAAAATGCAATCAAATATGTAACAAAATATAACAAACATATATTAATATTACGAAATTTCTTATATTATTATAATCAAATTATATGTATGAAACATCAAGCATTGTTTGATTCTAGTTATTGATCTTCATAATCTAAGATAATATTTCTAACTCTTTGGATAATTAAATTAGATTAAATCATTGATTCCTAATAGAATTAAATTCTGATTCCAAATAGAAATTTAATTTGACCTGAAAACAATTTTCAAATTTAATTGAAAATTATTTCCAATTATCTTAACTCTTTTAATAAAATTAATTGAAATTTTTTCAATAAATTACACATCGTAATTATTATAATTTAGAAATACTCATTTTCTTAAAATTTATCTAATAAAACCTTCTAATCTAATTAGAAAACTATTTCTAATATAAGTAGAAATGGCATTTTCTTAATTGAAATGTTTTTCTAATATTATAAAACTACTTTCAAAATTAAATAAAATACTTGTAATTTTATTAAGAAAGTATTTTAATTATTTTATTTAGGGTTTTAGTTTTTTAATTAATTTAAAAATCTTTCTTTAATAAATTAGAAACTATTAAAACTATCAAAGAAAGCTCATTTTCTCAGTTAATAAATGAAAACACATTTCCAAATTACTAAATACTTGTTTATAACAAATCAAAATTTTTATTATTCAAATAAATGAAAAAATAAATAGAATAATAATTTTCTAAATAAATCTAATTTGTCTAATTGAATTAAATAAATAAATTTAATTAAGAAAAACTTTCTTAAATAATTAAGAAAGCACTTTTCTTAACTTAAAGGAATCTACTTTATTAATTTCAATCCAATTGAAATATAATTATTTTAATTAGAGAAACAATTTTTAAAATTGAAAATAAAAATTAATCTATTATTAATCTTAATTATATAAAGTAAAAATAATTAATTCATTTTGGAATTGATTTTAAATTTTAAAACAAATTAAAAATTTTATTTGGTATAAATTTAATTTATTCAAGTTAGGAATATATTTTTCCATACTTTGAAACAATTGTTTTCAACTTTTATAATTACATTAATTCCAAAGCCAAAGGAATTAAAACCTAGCTTTGGAATAAACTTATTCCAACAATCAAACGCTCCTTATCTTGACCTTAGATTACTCTAATCTTGTAATAAACTTTATTCTAGCCTTAGGATACTATATCCTAATTGCCAATCATTATTTATTCTAGGCTAACAATAACTTATTTGTAGCCTAGAATAACCTAAACCTATTTGCCAAACACACTAACTTCTTTGAAGAAACCTTAAACACAAACTAAAAACCTTAGCTGCCTAATTTGTTCCTCCAGCATCTAGTTGCCTTTCTCCCACTGCTGACTATTCTAATGCTCACTAACATTTTACTATTATCTTTCTCATTTATATAATCCTTCTTGACAACTACCCCTTGGAGGTTCCTCCACGTGTCTTTGATAACATCATCATGCCAAATTGCTAGCTTCATTGTGCCAAATTTCTAGCTTTGATGACACGTATAATTGCCTCACCTGGCCGATGAATTTCTCCTCATCTTCAATAAAGAAACATCTTCATCCTTCTCTTGCTCATCTAATAGTTGAACTATAGGAGCAACAACTGCTAACTATAACTTCTCTGAAAGACAATCATCATCATCTTCTTCAAGTCTTTGATACTAACTCATCATCGCAATGGAGAAGCCATAACAGACCATAACTATTGCTAAGATCCATCTGAGGAGAGGAGGATTCAAAGCAAATATTAGCCTTTTGATTTTCCTGTAGGGAGTGTTACCACATGGAGTAAAATGAAATGCTTATTTTTTGAAGATGTATTATCCAGCATCGAAGACAACGAGCACGAGGAAAGATATTTGTGGTTTAAAGCGATATCATGGAGAATCCCTCTACAAGTATTATAAGCACTTTAAGAAGTTGTGTGCCAATTGCCCCTATTACAATATCATAAAGCAACTCCTTATCTAATACTTCTATAAAGGCTTGTTGCCTATGGATAAGAGTTTAGTAGATGTAGTAAGTAGTGAAGTAGTGGGTGAAAAGACTCCCAAGGAGGTAAGAACTTTAATAGAGTGTATGGCAACAAATTTACAACAATTTGGCATTTGTAATGATGTTAGTAGAGTAAATGTGGTAAATAATTCATCCATTGAACATCATTTAGATGAAATAACATAGTTTGCTAGACAGACTATTGTAAGGAAGTGCAAGTGAAAGATTGTGGGATATGTGCCAATATGAAACACATAATAGATGGGTGCCCAACTTTATAAGAGGGAAATATGGAGCATATTAATATTTTGAGAGGAAACTTTTAACAAAAGTATAATCCATATTCCCAAACTATAAACCAGGTTAGAGAGATTCCTTGAATATGGCTTGTGGAGATAATAGGCGGCAAAACTACTTCCTAAATAAGTCAGAGGGTACACAACAATTTTATCCTAAACCATAAGCTTCCTCCTCTAACTCAAGTATGTAATTAGAAGAAATGGTTAAGCCTCTTACTACTAACACCTTGCAATTCTAGCAGGATGTAAAAAAGAGCTTCAGCATAAGAAAATATCTCAAATTTAATAGGCAAGGTCTAACATTCATAATTTTGAGAATTAGGTGACTCAAATGGCAACTGCTATTAACCATTTAGAAACTCAAAGTGGAGGAAAATTGCCATCTTAACTTAAGTTAAATCTAAAGAATTAATGTTAGGACGATGACCTTAAAGAGTGATAGGAAGCTTGAGGATCCTAAGAGGACATCACATAAGATAGCCAATGAAGAGGAAATTAAGATGAAGTCAAAAAAAAGAAAGAGATCCCTCTTCTTTTTAGGAAAAAAGACAATTCTTTTACTAAATGCAAGCTCGGGTAGAAGCAAATTAGGGTAAATAAGATTTAAAGTGAACTGTAATGATTAAGGAAGACTACTTCCTCTGTATATTCCTTGAAAAGTCTAAATGAAGAAAATCTATAAACAAACATTGTGGAAATTCAATGGAAAGCCACTCTTACTTTGGAAATGGAAGTTAGGTATGAATTTAGATAGAAAGAAACTTAAAATCATTCCTATATGGGTGAACTTCCATACCATACCCTTGGTCTATTAGTCTACTTTAGGTTTAAGAAACCTTACTTAAACCCTATAAAAGCCTCTTTGTTTAAATGGACGCATAAGAGAAGTAAGAAGGGTTGGTTTTACCAAAGTATATGTTAAATTGGATTTGTAAAAGGAATTGATAAGAATAATCAAAAGTTATAAGACTGTAGGAAGATGGAGACCTTACCAAAGATGATATATTACTATTATACCTTTGGAAACATAATTTTCAAATAGGAAAGTAGATATACAGGCCTAATGGTAGAAGATTTATCTCAGGTACTTAATAAGAAATTATAGAAACCAACTCTGATACATCTAAACAAATACCTATTTCTGATGATGTACAAGGGAAATCCAAGGCTCTTGTTAAAGTACAAACTTTAAACCAAGTGGGCAAGGATTCAAGTCATGTAGGTGTTAATTCTTATTTATTAGGGTGCCCTAATAACTTGGATTTATTCTAACACCCTAACAAATGCCTGTTCCTAAAGATACTCATCTAACAATTGTTTTACATATTTAGCCCTAGTTAGATCAAATTCTTTCTCATCTTAAAAATTCTAAATTAACCTATAAAATAATAAAGAAATCTCCCTTAGAATATTTGGAAGATCCTCATATAGAAGGAGGAAGATTTTTTTACACAAAATCCCAACTCTAATGTTTGTTTTCACTTAGAATGTTAGAGGCTTAAATAAACCTAATAAACAACACGTCATAATGAAATTTTGCTCTCCAAACATTCTTTGATTGGCCTCTTTAAGACTAAATAAAATTGATTCTCTTCTAAAAAGGATTACGGATCATCAATAGAAATCGACAAGTTATTTCTAACCATCATTGCCACAATAATGGTAGAATCATTGTAACTTTTGACCCCAATCATAGTAAAGTTAATAATATCAAGTTATCTTATCAATTTATCAATATCTAGACCAAATTATCACAAAACTATCCCCTAGTAAGTATATCTTTATTTATTCCCATAATTTAACTGCACAAAGAATCTCTTTGTGGAAAGATATCTTTGATCTAACTTATTTAATTTCTAACTCTTGGCTTATTACTAGTGATTTCAATATCATCCTTTTCTCTTATAAAGAATATAAGATCTCATTGAGCAAATACAATGTAAATTGCTTTAGGAATTACCTCTACAAATTAGGCCTTGATGATCTCAAATATAAGGGCCACTAATTTACTTAGAGTAACAAGAAAGAAGGTATCCTTCACCTTAGAAAAATTTAAATTGTTCTTTAATCAATAATTCTTGATCATCACTTTTTTTTAATAATATATGCAATTTTTTCCTTTTATGTTATGTAATCACTCCCCCAGTGAATTTCAATTTAATAACCCCAAGTTTTTAAGAAGATATGCTTTCAGATTCAATAACCATCTTATTAATCATCCTAATTTTAATGAGGCAATTATCATAGGTTCCTCTATTATTGTAAATGGATTTGAGCCTTACAAATGTTGCATCAAACTCAAGGTCATAAAATCAAAGCTTGTGTTTCTCAATCTCATGATAGGTCTAGAAACACTTAATACACTCAACAAAGTTAGGGATAAGTTTAAATCCCTATAACTCAAACTTGCTTAAAAATAAGCTCCTTATGAATAAAGAGAAATGTTTTGTTAATGATTATACCTTTACATTAAGAAAACATAACTCTTTATTAAGACAAAGTTCTAGAGTCTAATGTCTAAAAGAGGGGGATAGAAACACCAAATTCTTTCACATCTTTATCCTTAGTAAGAGAAATTCAAATAGAATTTACACTTTAATGGATAATTTTAGTACAAGCTTCCTTAAGTAGGAGGTTCTCAAGACCGTGGCCCTTTAATGTTTTAAGGAATCTCCAGGAAGATCTAAAAATCTGAACCCCCTACCTATAATAATCAAATCCTTCATTCATAAGGTTATCACAAAGTTATCAACTATCTTACTCATAGCTCTTTTCCAAAATGCAGATGCTAGGCAAGCTCTCTTTAGCATGGATCATAACAAAGCACGAGGCCTTAGTTTTCTTGATGAATTTTTCTTTAAAAAATTATGGAAAGTAGGGGAAATTGTCACTAAGAAAATTCTTGAGTTCTTCTCTTTAGGTAAACTTCTTAATGAATTCAATACGAAATTTATCCATTTAATTCCTAAAATCCCTAAGCCTACTTAATTGTAAGATAGACCAATATCTTATTGGAATATAATAAGCAAAATTAATAAAGTGATTGCATCGAGGCTTAAAGTTATACTTCATCCTTCATTGATCCAAGTTAAGGTGCATTCATTCATAATAGATGTATTAGGGATAACATTCTCCTAGCCTAATACCTATTCCAAACTTACTATAGAGAGTCTAATATAATGGGTTGTTGTAGTATCCTGTCTCTTAAATTGTTGAAGGATTTAAAGTGTTAGACTACTGAGTTATATGAGTGGCATTGTATAAAATGAATTTGGTACATTTATGACATGATTTTATAATTGCATTCAAGTGTATAATATTAGCATACAAACATGAATTATAAATTAGACAAATTACACTCAATTGACATATTTTTATTGGATCAAAAACTTAAGCATGCAAGATTAGGCTAAAATGGTAGATTTCAAAACTTTTTTTTTTAGAATTCAAAATTCGACGAAAGCAATATAACCAAATCAACATGCCAAGCCATATATGATACGATATAAGGAAAATATTTAAGATAAGAACAAGATGGTAGAATTATATCGACTCCTTTACTACAGCTTTAACTCCTCGCTGTGCTATCCTATCCTTGACAATATATCCTTTCCTAGGTGATGTATCCTCTTCTCATTAATGTATCCTCGACCAATCCGATCTACCACTTATTCTCCTTGGATAACTTCATTAACAAGATCCTTAGGTGGGAAAGGAGAAGAAAACTTAAAGAGATTTTGCCTTAGAAAAAGAAGCCAAAGATGAGACACCTCTCATGCAAAATTCGGCTATCTCATGTAAGATAGGAGAGAGAGAGATAAAAATTCAACAACCCCTTGTATTATCTCTCTGAATTTCAGTTAAGCCTCAAAGAAAGAAGTGAAGTTCATCCATTGTATCACATCCTTCCTTAATCAATCATAAAGAAGCTAATAAATGAGACTCTTCTCATTTTTTTTAAGATGGCTATATGAAAAGACCAATAACCTAAAATGATACATCTCATTTTTGGTTTTGTGATGAAAGAAGGAAGAGGGTCCATCAAAT
>JAOTAY010051190.1:0-19915 GCA_025629805.1 Erythroxylum baracoense
GGAGAAGAAGATATGGCCAAAAGATTCAACACCAAATATCAAAAACTAGAAAATCAATCACGCACCTCTTCATTTTTCTGCATTTCGTTCATCTTCTTTTTTTCTTTTCTTTCACTCTAACATTTGCAACTTCTATTTATTCCATTATCGACTTTCATTCAACCCAACACATTCAAAAATAGGCCAAAAACTAAGAATCAACACTAAATATAAAAAACATCACATATTAATGCATCTTCTTCATTTCTACGCTTCTTCACTTTCATTTTTTTGCATACTCTTCATTTTTGACTCCAACTTTCATTTAAAACATTCATTCTCATCTCCAGACATCACCATAGACCTATTCCTTCACTCTAAACTCATTTTAAATCATCTCTAAAAACACTAAAAAATACTCACGTATAATAGTGAAGACATCAATAGAAACAGAGTATTTACATATTCATTTATCACAAATTTTCTGCATTAATCTCATACACATTTTCATTGATCCTTCAACTCCAAAAATTATTTTAACACTATCTCACAACATTTTGATCATCAAATATTCAAAATCAATACATAAAAAATTTCCATATGTTGAAAGCCACAATGTTCATGAAAACAAACATTTTTCCTCATAATGATGTAATGTCAAATAATCACCAAATTTATCTCATATACTAACAAATCATAAGGATTAACATATACTTACTTCATAACACTCCAAAATCTTCAAAACCCAAGAAGCCCTAACTTGTCATGCACCTATGTACACCATCTTGAGGTAGTTTGGATTAGGTTTTTCTTGAGGCAAAAGAGAGAAATAACAAAGTGGGAGTAGCAATAGGTAGAGGAAAGCAAAGTGTAACTTTGGTGAAGGTTCGATGAATCAAGATCCGAAGAAGAAGAAGAAGAAGCTTCAAGAAGAAAGCCACAAGAAGATTTTTTTAAGACAAGACAAACAGTATCTTTGTCTTTCAAAGTTGAAAGAAAACGTGGGCTTAAGACTTAGACACTTGTCCAATTTCTAAAGCTTTAACTAGTTCAATCTTCTTTAAATTTATCTCCAATCGTCTCTAAATTGAAAATGACATTTTCTCACAAATTCTAAAGTCATCATAAAAATTCCTCATTATCATCTGACTCTTATTTCTATTTCTATTTATCAATTTACTTGCCATGTGATATTTTTCCCTAGTCCAAGAATATTCAATAATTTCAGAAAATTTTCCTAAAATTCTAAATCCATAAGTACACTCTCCAAATCAATTTTCAATACAAGTAAACCATAATTCTCAATAAAATCATATATCATATATATAAATCAATTATACTAAAAAATGTCAATAAATGCATGTACAGTCATTTTAATGTACAAAAATTCAAATTCATGTGCGTGTATGCTACATTATGCATGAGCATGAAAATGCACTTTTCTTAATCTCTCATTGATCTCACATGTACCATATTTTAGGGTTTTAAGCCCTAGTGTAGGAACGAGATGTTACACGGCCTACACCCTAATTAATCATAATTCATTGATTTGTTGTTCTTTTATCTCTCTTAGCAATTATCAGTAGTAGATTAACAACAAGCTCTATAACTCCTAATTTTTCCTTAGATCCTATTTAATTACGAAGCGTTCATTAATTAAACCTAGCTATCAGGAAACCTAGAATAAGCTCTCTAAGTTTATTCGGACAATCGCCTTACAAATTAGAAAAATAGACCAATGTAGGTAATAATCACACAAGCTCGGATTATTTAACCTATATTCTGTTATCTCTAATGATTCGGAACCATTAGTTGCTACACATGAATCAGGAATACAACCATTATGTATTGCATTCGATTCTAGCAATGAGTTTTCATAAAAAAAAGATTCAATAGAGCATTAAAATCATCATCATTTAAATACCCAATCAATCCATACAAGATAATGTAATCGATTTCTAATGAGACAAAGAAACAATAAAACAATAAAAAAATTCTTAACTCGGGTCATCAGTGTCGATGTCACCTCCAAACTGGCGTTGAGAAAGTTAGCTCTCCATCTTTTCCATCAAGCTCCAAGAATCAGCCAAGAGTGGCTCCATCATTGTTAAAAGCCGGCCAGAATTGAAGAAGATTCAGGTCTGGTCATTTTTCTACAAACAAACTTTATTAATCTCCAAGAATTAAGGAGAATACCAGTTGCTGTCCACTCTCTATTTGTTTTCTCTAGCCATCCACTTGCTCCAGCCCTCTCAACATGTTTATCATAATCTTTGAAATCGAAGAGGAATGATGAAGAAGCTGCTATCTCCCTTGCTCTTAGTTGTTCAATATCAACCCTCCACTTATTGTCGTCACTCACCTTTTATTATCCAAGTGCAGCCCTTGTCTTTGCTTCAGTTGAACCTCACCGTTGCTTCTTATAAAAACTAGGTTAAAAAGTGATAATAGGATAGGTGGCTAATGTCTCTTCTCTCACATTCCAGCTACTGTACAATTCTTTTTAATTAAGCCTCACATGTTTTTAGCTCACATTTTTATCTTATTTCAACCGCACATCACACACCACTCAATCATGTGTAGCTGTCACACACCTCCACCCTTATGTTTTAAAATTCTATAGTAAAAATGTAATGGATAGGTGTTAAGTTCCAACCCTCACACTCATGGTTCACTGCTTTTACAACTGTCCCTTTTTAATGTTTTTATTCTTATTGTGCAATGTCCTTACACACTTCTTTATTTTTCTAGCCCCTCTTCATGTCACACACTGCACTCACGTTGCTTCAACTCACCTTTTACTTCAGCCCACATTTAAATTCATGTCCATATCTTGCATGTGCGTGAGAGTGTCTTATCCCCATGCAAATCCATGCACAACCGTGAGTAATGCTCACGGTTATGCGATAATTCCAACAGGTTGTGAGTATGCTTCACCCTCCATTCTTTTATGCTTTATCCAGTCTTTTGTTCTAATCTTCTTCTTCTTGATCCACAAAAACAAGTGAATGTGGATCTTTGGAAAACAAACCCAAATATAGTACTTTCGACTCACTTGAACTCCTTCGCTTCCAAATTATGTCTAAAATCATATACGAGTCAAAGTGAGTATCTTAAGCAATTTATTGTCCTTAATCGCTATGTGTTGTGAAATAATTAAATAATCAATTAAGTACCTATCAATTTCTCCCATACTTAGCTTTTGGCTGTCCTCAGACTAGACATTAAAATTAAGCTCAAAGACCTAAAAACATTGACACATTTCCCATATTTTCCAAGAATATATAATCACAAGGAAAGATGAGTGACTTTCAAAAATCATAGTAAGTTGTCATCATTCCAAGCTTTTACTAATGATCAATCAACATTCATCTTCTTCAAAAACTGAGCAATATAATGGTAGACTTGAAAAATGTGTTTAACTAAAATATATCTACGAGTACACTCAACACCATTCATGATCATGTCATTCCACAACATTGCATATCATTTCATTTCTACACCACTAATATTCACATGCAAAATCATGAATCAAAGGACTTTTCAAGGTTTTAATATGGGTAAAGGTAAGTTGAGATGTATTTGAGTCAATTAACTGGAAAGCCATTAAGCTAGTGAAACAAAGCAATACTCAATGTGACATCAAGTGCATAAATTAAAACTCATAAAAAATTGGGTACCGTCAGCTATAACAAATACAACATTTATATTTCACAACTCATTTCAGCTTTCACACACAAACCACATGAAGTATATACCAATCTGAAGGCATCACTCATACAATTGATGACAATATATTGAAACCATAAAAGAGTTAACCTTCCAAACTAATATCTACCTCATATTCAACATACTCTAATATCACATTCATTATAACTTTAAGAGGATGCATTAAGTATGAATAACCTTGCCGACCACATATGTACTTCCTCCTTGATACATTTATTTGAACATTTTTCTTTTTCTTTCTTTTCTTTTTTCTTTTTTTCTTTTCCTTTTTTTCTTTTCTCTTATAAAAATTAAAATAAACTACATCACTATAGGAATTTCAATGATAAGGCATAAAATAACATCCCAATATTATAACCAACCCACATATATGTATACCCCCTCACTTAGAATTTTGTATATCCACAAACTCAACAATCACAAATGTTCCACTAGCTTTGTGGCTTAGGTAGGACATTTGGTTAAGTATAAAACATGTAATATGGTTGACACAAAAAGAAGGGCTAATAAGGCTCAAAGGGAGCTTAACAAGGTAAAATCATATAATGGGTAGGCTATTTGGCTAATGTAGTTCAGAAAAGCAAAGAATGCCTAATCGTATCCATGTTAATGCAAGTGATAAAAATGTGGTCTTGAATAGAAATTTAAGGCAAAATTAGGATGTACATGTCATGAAGGTCACACATTATCAAACAACAATGAGACTGATATGAATGTGTCTGTCTAATAAGGCTCAAAATCTCACCGGCTTTGTCTACCACTAGTCAATATTCTTCTAAAGATAATGCACGTCAACTAATCACAAGAGCAAAAGTACATGCCAAAGTTGCTATGAAATTCTATAGTCAATTCATTCTCTACTCATGATTAAATAATCCTAAAAGCAATATAAAATGAGTAAATGTTTCTTTTTTATTTTTTTCTTTCATTTTGATTGAAAACTTAAAAAAGCAAAAATAAAACAACAAAGAAACACACATGCATAAAAAAATAAATGTGAAAATTTAAAAGCAAAGAAATTTACTTCCCTTGGGTTGCCTCCCAAGAAGCGCCTTTGTTTAGGGTTGCTGGCTTGACTCCTTCTTCTCCTCACATGACAAAATTATGATTTTCTGATGGCACATGTGGTTCTTCAACGTGAGATTCTTCAGGATAGGGTCTTGGTTGATAATTGTTCCCATTTAGCTCCTTCCCTATCCTCAGACTTTCAATCTCGACTAAGTCCATGCAATCAGGAAATATTTCAAACATCTCTTCACCTTCTTCTTCCTCGTTTAGTTCTTTCAACTAGCTATGTAAAGGTGAAGAGTTAGTTTCAAAAGTAATCATAGACTCAGTCAACTTCTTCTTCTTTACAAGCAATTCCTTAAGTACTACACCCAAGATTCTCAAGCTCCTCTTCACTCTGTAAGGATTCTGAGCTAATATCCATCGGGTACTCCTTATGGTTGCATCTTTTTCTTTGTGATGCTTGGGGGTTGATAGCTTCCATCAATTAATCCACCTAGCTTGTCAAGTTCTATATTCTAGAACTTGTTTCCTGCTGGAATTACAAAGTGTTAGCAACAAACACATTAACTAATTCTTCCAAGGATGTACTTAAGTCTTGATAAGAAGCTTCTTATCTATACAGGAATTGATGTGCTTCCTACAAACTATTATAGAAGCAATCAAGCTGATTATCCCATCCGTAACAAAAGTTAGGTTGATCAGTCCAAACATTTTATAGGATTGAGAATATGAATTAAAGAAAAAAATTCTCCTAACTATGTCAAATTTAATTTTAAATTTTTTTATAAAAACAAAACAAAAAAATGAAAAGATTATGAAATAACTAAAAAGAAACCAATACGAACAAATATATACAAAACACTAATTAAAATCAATAACAAAAACTAAATTGGCACTCCTAAAAAATGACACCAAAATTGACAGGCGCGTCATAAAGTTAGTCAAAATAAAATAACTAAACTACTATTATAGCAGTGGTGAGTCTAAGTCGATCCCACGATGAGTGTTCAGTTAGCTTATGAAATGAAATTAATTGATGTTTAGGTAATGGGGGTTTTGATTTAATAAGAAAGAAAATAAAATAAACCTAATGAAAACAAATTAGAGAAAACATGTGAAAAATGATAAAATTGGGGAATTTGGTAGGGATTTGATTCTTTGGTTCAATCTCGGCCTACACCTTAATTAAGCATAATTCATTGATTTGTTATTCTTTTATCTCTCTTAGCAATTATTGGTCGCAGATTAACAACAAGCTCTGTTAATCCTAATTTTTCCTTAGATCCTAGTTAATTACGAAGCGCTCGTTAATTAACCTTAGCTATCATGAAACCTAGAATAAGCTCTCTAAGTTTATCCGGACAATCGCTTTACAAATCAGAAATATAGACCAATCTAGGTAATAATCACACAAGCTCGGATTATTTAACCTATGTTATGTTATCTCTAATGATTTGAAACCATTAGTTGCTACACATGAATCGGGAATACAACCATTACATATTGCATTTGATTATAACAATGGGTTTTCATGAAAAAATATTCAATAGAGCATTAAAATCATCATCATTCAAATACCCAATCAATCCATACAAGACAATATAATTAATTTCTAATGAGCGAAAGAAACAATAAAACAATAAAAAATGCTTAACTCGGGTCATTGGCGTCGATGTCACCTCTGAACCAGCGTCGGGAAAGCTAGCTCTCCATCTTTTCCATCAAGCTCCAAGAATCAGCCAAGAGTGTCTCCATCATTGTTAAAAGCTAACCAGAATTGAAGAAGATTAGGGTCTGGTCGTTTTTCTACACACAAACTCTATTAATCTCCAAGAATGAAGGAGAATACCAGCTATTGTCCATTCTCTACTTATTTTCTCCAGTTGTCCACCTTCTCCAGCCCTCTCAACATGTTTATCATAAAGAAGAATGGCTACTGCCCAAGGCTGTCTCCATCTTGGAAATCGAAGAGGAATGACAAAGAAGCTGCAGTCTCCCTTACTCTTGATTGCTCACTTCCAACCCTCCACTTATTGTCGTCACTCACCTTTTATTATCCAAATACAACCCCCCTCTTCGCTTCAGCTGAACCTCAACTTTGCTTCTTATAAAAACTAGGTTAAAAAGTGATAATAGGATAGATGGCTAGCATCTCTTGTCTCACATTCTAGCTACTGTACAATTCTTTTTAATTAAGCCTCACATGTTTTCAGCTCACATTTTCCTCTTATTTCAACCACACATCACACATCACATATCACTCACTCATGTGTAACTGTCACATATTTCCACCTTTATGTTTTAAAATGCTATAGTAAAAATGTAATGGACAGGTGTTAAGTTCCAACCCTCACACTCACGGTTACTCCTTTTATAGTTGTCCCTCTTTAATGTTTTTATTCATGTTCTCCAATGTCCTCATACACTTTTTTATTTTTCCAACCCCTCTTTGTATCTTGCATTGCAGTCACATTGCTTCAACTCACCTTTTGCTTCAGCCCACATTTAAATTCATGTCCATATCTTGCATTCCATGTAAATCCATGCACAACTATGAGTAATGCTCACAGTTGTACAATAATTCTAGCAGGTTGTGAGCATGTGATGAGTCGTCATGAACTCTTAAATAATAAAATTTCCTAACTATCCTAACTACTATATAGCAGGGTAAGTCAGGGTCGATCCCACAGGGAGTTAGGGTACGCTAAAGCTATTCTAATGCTGTCTAAAAGGAAAAAATTAAGAAAAAATATGAATTTGGGGGACATTCAAACTAAACAAACAAGACAACTAATGACAAATAAGCAAGCAAATAACAAATAAGAAAAGCTGGACGGAAGATAAATCCAGGATTTTGGACTTATAATTGATCCTCGAAATAGATAAATTGTGATTAGTCTATGATGTTAGCCTATAAGTTTGAACAAGCTCTCAAACCCTAAGTTTCTCCAATTTTAGATAGGTTCTATACGATATAAATCCTACCCCTAACCCAGAGGCAACCTAGAATAAGCTCTCCAGATTTAATGACGCAGCAACATTTAACACACTAAGGAACGACTAACCTAAGCCATAATCACACAAGCTCAGACTATATAACCTAGAAAATTGGAATCCTAGACTAGTTGGTTAAGTATCCTAACAAATCCGACTAGTCTATTGCCACTTTGGAAATCGCCAAGGACAATTACGCATCACATGGCTCAATCCTAGCAATTGAATTAAGAATTACACCTAAGGTAGCTTATCCTAAGTCTTAATTCCTAATTTATGATATTTTCTCATAATTCCAATTCAATCCTAACCTAAATCACCAAACCCAATTAATTCCAAGTCAATTCTCACAATTATTAAGCTAAAATTCCATCATTAACTTCCAACCCAAGACTAAACTAGCTAAACATAACTAAAATAATTAAAACAAAATTAAAACAAACTAATAACATGATAAAATAACTAAAATAAAAGGCTGAAAAATTAAATAAAACACAAGAAATTAACAAACTAAGAGCTGGAAAATTAGGAACAACACTCAAATTAACCAAAACAAAGCATTTCATTAAAAAAATAATAATAGCTAAGGTTCAACAAAAATATTTAAACAAAATACATCAAAGATAACAAGTATTTAAAGACTAAAACAAGAAATAATAGTGCAGAAAATTAAAGAAGAGGAAAACAAAACCCTAAGTACACCAAAGAAGAAAGATGGCCAACTATAAAAAAGAAACGAAAAATAGAAGGGGGATCCCCCCTCCTAGCTCTCTTCACGCCACTCTTTCGCGCCACTCTCCCCCTTACTATAGTTTGATGGGACAAATAATATTCGTGGCCACGCCGCTGTTCATTCTTCTTTAAAGATCTACGCAGAACCTTTGCCTCCAACGACAAAGTTTCTACTACTTGCCAAACATGCTCCTGCGTTGCATTTTGTGCTTCTGGGACATCCTTCCTGCGCTACCTTTTTAGCTCAAGCTGTGTGTTGGACGTTGCATTTTATTCACGTCAATGGGGCTATTGCTTGGCTTGAGTTTTTGGTTGTGTCCTCCTCCACGCTGCATGTCGTTTCACCAGCAAACTGCATGCATTTTGTTCTCATGGCCATTTCTTCACCATGCATGCATCCTATGTAAACGTGAGCTGCTCCTTACTTCACCATTGTCTATGCAGCTCACGTTATTTTCTTCATGTCTTCATTTTTGTTTTATGTCGCCATCAACAAGCTATAATCTCTTTTTACTTTGTGCCTTTTCCTTGTTAAACATTTGTGCTCCAATTTGCTTTGGAATCTTATCTTTTTGGTCTCAAATATATATCAACATATCCAACCTATCAGGCAACACAAATTAAGCATTTTATCTTAAAAATAGGATTGAAATTATATGGAAGTACATAAGAAAATATAAGATAATTCAATCCTATCAGTTAGAGTTATAAAAAATTAAGTTTACATTAGAGTATTAGAAACAAAGTTGGCTTTTAGTATTATGTTGCAACTTTGAATAAGTAACAAAATTGTCAAATTAATCAATTCAAGTACTCTAAGAGTCTTCTTAAATTGCATTAGTCTAGATTTAAACGAATTTAATATTGAATCACTTGAAATTATCTAAAACATGTTATAATGAAGCAAAGTAGTCACATTTTTATGTAATATCAATTGTATTATGTTATTAAAAATATTTTCATCTTTGTATTTTAACTTTGATTTACTTTAAGATGATAATTATACAGTTCTTCACTACTCCTATAAGTTGAATATCATAATTATGATCTCATCATAATTTCAATTACACTTATGTATTATTCTTAAATGTTCTTAGTTGTAGTTTCATTAAGACATGATATTGTTGAAACGGTAAAACTAGCACAAATTATGTTTCTTTCTTATGAAGAAAGTAATTGATCTCATAAATTAAAGTACAAAGATACTTAAAATAATGTGTGGGTGATTAATAAAGAATAAGTCACTAAATTGACCCAATTATGAGCATTCTGGATGGAATATTACTTACGTGTCTGTGGATTATCTCATAATGATAGTTGTATAATTGATCCTCAGACTTAAGATTACCAAGGTATCTCGTATGAGAATTACTGTGTTTTGATGCTACTTATAAATCGTCCTAAGATAATTTAGTCGGTAGTAATTGGATACAGTATGAACCATATGGAGATAATTCAGTAAGTCAATATACGATTCGTCACTCTAAAGTAATTAGAGAGAATATTCTATTATTCTTAATTAGTAATGATTTATGGAATTCTCTGGCCAGAGTGAATTGACATTTGAAAACGTGATTTCTAATTTCAATTATAAATCAATTACTAATTAGCAAGAACGAACATGATTGGATGATAAGAGTAGATACTGTATCCATACTCTGTCCAATTAGAATATTGAATGACGAAAGGATTAAATTATACATCATAGTCATGCATGGACAGGTAAAGTTAATCACTTTAATATTCTTGATATTTGGGTAATCATGACATGTTGCTAGACGTCAACCATGATTTATAATTATGAATTGTTTAATTGGATAATTAAAGATAAATTAAAATAAGTTTTAATTTATCTAATTCTAATTGAGAATTAGAATTATAATCTATAGTCATTGTCAATTTATTAGAAACTTAATGAGTCACATATCAAAGAGCAATTTGTGAAAGAAAAATCAATTTAATTAAGTTGGACTTAATTATAAAGTTTAAGAAATTTTGGGATCAAATATGAGATATTTGATTTTATTTAAATTAAAATAAATTAATTTTAAATTTAATTTGATTTTAATTATAATTAAAGAAATTTAATTTTAATTAAAGACCATTATGATTTTTCTATTTAAAAAGGGAAGAAATCTTTTAGAAACTAGCACTTTGTCTTCTTCCTCTCAAATCAAGTCTTGAGAATTGCTCTGTGGATACTATCAGAGGATGGGTATTTGACAGCTCGTGATTGATCAATCGGAAAAAGTTTCAAAAGTATTTCAATAAGAAGACGAACAAGGTACAATTTCTAATTCGTGTTGTGTTTTATTCAAGTTTATTCAATTATTGGGATCCGCTCGAAATCCGTAAATTTTTTGTTTTTCACAGCTCCCATGATTTGATCACGGTTGGATTCTAACAGTGGTATCAGAGCCAGGTTAATCGTTTAACCTGAATTAGTTAATTGTTGTTAATTTTGATAAAAATTAATATTTTATGTTTCTGTTTTGTCTTTCTCCGAGACCTTTTTTTGTCTATTTCTGAAATGTGTTTATGCATGCTTCCCTGGGTTCTGAAAAATCTAAAACCTTAAGAGAAAGTATTTGCGCTTGTATTTATTGTCTGAATAACTCATTCGATAAATAGCATAAGATGCCCACATTGTATTTTCTCGCATCTAAATGAAAAAGGGTGTTTTGTGTGTTTTTTGCTAAGTGCCTTACATGTGACAATTACGAAAATATGAGTATGCGATTGTTCTGAAAATTGTTTTCTATATGCATATGTGTATTCCCATTGTATGTTGGTCACTTTAGATCTGAAAAATATGCTTTCTATATGCTTGCGATTTTCTTACTGCCTTTATATTTACGCGAATCGCCCATCTGTGGAACTCGACGACCCAGTGAATCGCACCACCCACTGGTTGGTATCACTGGATGACACTCTTCGAGACCGGTGCCAGTGGCAATGCAAGGCGTCGCTGGTGACACAGGTGTCCCTCGATGCCACTCACTGGCGTCGCTCACGACACCACAGGCAATGCCATCTTAAACAACCCAAGGTAGCCACGGTGGATACCAGTTTACGACAACAAGGGTGGTGGAGTAAGAAAGCAATTGAAGAAACGTGGGAGTACTGGTTTGAAAACGTGGGTTGCGGTTTAACACACGAGAGAAATGGAAGCGTCGGTTTTCTGAAAAGCATGGAAAGATGGGGAGGCAGTTGCAAAAGGAGCTAGACGCTTCTGGAGAAGACGATCGGGCAGTATGGGACACGGGCCCATCGTCCTTGAAGATCGTCTGTAGCAGACGACCCCTTTTGACCGTGGAGCACATATAGTGCATGCATCCCACGTGTCATCATCTGGAGCGTGCAGTGCACACTCCAAACACCCTCCCATCCCTTTTTATTTGTTTTTAAATGATATTAAAACCTTAATTTTTCAATTTAATTAATTTAATTGAGATTAAATTAATTTATACTCCTAATAAATTTAAAAAAAATGTTTTACTATAATTTTGAAAATTGTTTTCACAGAGAATTTTTATTAGGAAAAATTTTGGAATTTAATTTAATTTTTCAATAGTTGAATTATTAAACTAAATTTATTATCAAATCAGTAATTAAAATCAAAAAAAAGTTTTAAATAATTTCTTGCATAATTAGATTATGTTTGAAATTATAAATATAATGAGATTATATTATTTTGATGAGATTGGAAATTTTTGAAATTTTTAATCCCTCAGTAAAATATTAAGTACATGTTAGGAACGTGATAGTTGCCTTCCATTGTTTGAGAATAAAACCAGAATTTTGTTTACTATTTGATTTGTTGAGTAAACTCAAGGTCACTTTAACCTGGATATGTTTTATCTTAAATTAATGGGTCTTACTTAACTAAATTTATATGATTTGGATGAGTAAACTCATGATCATATATATTTAAAGATAAGGTTAGGGATAATATATGTGATATATTTTGGTAAAAGTTATCACCTAATAGTTTTAAGAGTCACATGAGATGTGATTGAAAAGTAGTTTTCTACCTAATTTAATTTTAGTTGGTTTGTTGAGCAAAGTCAAGATCAATTAATTTTCAATAAGATCCTAGCCCACTAGGAAATTATTTGATAATTTTGCAATATAATAATAGTGAGGGATATTATTTTGAATAAAATAGTGGAAGTAATCAAATAATTTTAAAGTCCTTATTTTATTTTGGATATAAACTAATATTTGCTCCTTTTATGTTTTTCCGGTTATTGAATTTGAAGATGAGTACCAACCTGAGATTGAGGAGCATCATAGATGCTAACAAGCTGACTGGACCCAACTTTTCGAACTAGTTATGAATCTTAAGAATAATTCTTAGGCAAGAAAAGAAGTTATATGTTCTTGATACTCCTACTCCATCAGAGCCTTGTTTAGATGCGTTTGATGAAGATTGGGAGAAATATCAGTGTTATGTTAATGATGTTGAATAAGCAACATGTGTGATGTTAGTTTGCATATCTCTTGAACTTCAAAGGCGGCATGAGAACATGGATGCACCTACTATGATACTGCATCTTAAGGAGTTATTTGGTGCATAAAGTAGGGTGGAGAGATATCAAATCTCTAAGGCACTGTTTCAATGTAAGATGTCAGAAAGATCCTCAGTTAATTTCCATGTGCTGAAGATGATTGGGTATATTGAAAAATTGGCCCAATTAGGTTTTGTCATAGACAACGAGTTAAGAGTTGATATGGTGCTGCAGTCTCTAAGTTTGAGCTTTTCACAGTTCGTCGTAAACTTCAACATGAACCAGAAGGACATGATATTGCCTAAACTGTAGAGGAGATGAACTAAGAGGTTAGGGATATTTAGATGCTAGTTTCCAGTTAGATCCCGATGATAGTAGATCACAGTCAGGGTATATCTTTATTCTAAATGGTGGCACAATAAGTTGGAATAGTTCTAAACAACCAACCACTGCAGATTCAACAATCGAAGCAGAGCACATTTCAGTGTCAGAGGCGACAAAGGAAGCAGTTTGGATCAAGAAGTTTATCACTAAACTTGGAGTGGTTCCTAGTATTATTGAGCCTGTAGTATTGTATTATGACAATAACAGTGATATCGCGTAAGCCAAGGAACCCAGGTCTCATCAACAGTCCATGTACTCAAGAAGTTTCACTTGATCAGGGAGATGGCGGAGCAGAAAGACACAGCATTGGAGCAAGTTCCTACTGAATAGAATCTAACAAATCCTCTTACTAAGCCATTATCTCAAAAGAGACATGACCGACATATGGATGGATGTGGTATTAGATTTATAAGGGATTGGCTTTAGTGCAAGTGGGAGATTGTTAGTTTATGTCTTTGCAGCCAATTAATTCGAAGCAAATTAATGTATGACATTATTTTGAATTCATAAAAAGGCTTTATTTACCTTTATGTATTAATTTAATTAATATTTTATGTTTTAATACTAAAGATAAAATCCTTGGAATAATTACTTTGTAATTGAAATTATGATAAGATCATAATTACGAGATTCAATTTATATATGTATTATTTCTTAATGTTCCTAGTTGTAGTTTCATCAAGATAAGATATTGTTGAAATGGTAAAACTAGCACACATTATGTTTCTTTTGTATAAAGAAAGTAATTGATCTCATAAATTAAAGTATAGAGATACTTAAAACAATGTGTGGGTGATTATTAGAGAATAAGTCACTGAACTGACCTGATTACGAGAATTCCAGATGGAATATTACTTATGTATTTATGGATTATCTCATAATGATGGTTGTATAATTGATCCTCAAATTTGAGATTACCAAGGTATCTCGTGTGGGAATTACTGTGTTTTGATGCTACTTATGAATCTTCCTATGATAATTCAATCGGTAGTAATTAGATACAGTATGAACCATATGAAGATAGTTGAATAAATCAATATAAGATTCTTCACTCTAAATTAATTAGAGAGAATATTCTACTGTTCTTAATTAGTAATGATTTATGGAATTCTCTGGGCAGAGTGAATTGACATTTGAAAAGATGTTTTCAAATTTTAATTATAAATCAATTACTAATTAGGAAGAACGAACATGATTGGATGATAATAGTAGACACTATATCTATACGTTGTCCAATTAGAATATTGAATGACGAGAGGATTAAATCTATGATGCATGGATAGGTTAAGTCAATCACTTTGACATTCCTGATATTTGGGTATTCATGATATATTACTAGACGTCAATCATGATTCATGATTATGAATTGATTAATTGGAGAATTAAAGATAAATTAAAAGAAGTTTTAATTTATCTAATTCCAATTGAGAATTAGAATTGTAATTTATAATCATTGCCAATTTATTAAGAACCTAATAGGTCACACATCAAAGAGCAATTTGTGAAAGAAAAATCAATTTAATTAAAGCGAACTTAGTTATAAAGTTTAAGAAACTTTGAGGATCAAATATGAGATATTTGATTTTTAATTATAATTAAATTATAATTAAAGACCATTATGAACTTTCTATTTAAAAAGGGAAGAACTCTTTTAGAAGCTAGCACGTTGTCTTCTTCCTCTCAAATCAAGTCTTGAGAATTGTTCTGTAGATACTATCAAAGGTTGGACATTTGAACAACTCATAATTGATCAATCGGAAAAATTTTCAAAGGTATTTCAATAGGAAGATGAACAAGGTACAATTTCTAATTCGTTTTGTGTTTTATTTAAGTTTATTCAATTATCGGGATCTGCTTGGAATATGTAAAAAGTTTTCTTTTTTGTTACGCCCGTGATTTGATCACGGTTGGATTTTGATATGATTATCACTAATGGTTTATATTTTAGCAATAAAAATTGTGGCTACTACTTGCCAATTTTTTTTTAAAATTAAAGAATATTCGAATAAGACATCATTCAAACCAAAAATCCTCTCTTTTGTTTTCAACCTATTCCTCGCTGCTAGCCAAGTGAAGAAGGAAGCCTTGGGTTTTAGTGAGTCCTTCTAGATAATGTTAAACCATGGAAGTAAAGGAAAACTTGATTTAAAAGCTTTAAGGTATGTAGCATTAAAGAACTCCCCTTTATTGCAAAGAGACCAAATAGCTAATCACTAACAGAAGCATTAGGCAAGTAGTTAGGAAACTACCTCAATATTCTATCTACACCTCTCCTAAGAATCTCCAAGAGTTTGAATTAATCACCCTATTCACTCTAGCTTGAGGAGGAATTTTGTTGATGAGACGAGAAATATCATCGATTAGGATTAATTGCCTATAGGAGGTCCAATAGTCATAGCAAAACTAGGTGTTATCTTCCTTCCCTACTTTGATTTCAATGAATGGACATACCACTTTTCTTACTATTAGAAATTGTATAAAAGGCTAGGATTATTCACTCTTTTCAAATAATTGTCATAAGCTAACCACTTGCCAATTTTAAACAACAAAAAGACTTGAAACTGTCACCCCTAAATTTGTTTCAATGGCAAGAAATGGCAAGAAATCTGTTGATGTTAATGATTTCAGGAAAAAAAAAACTTATTCAGGGAGGTGGATGAAAACTTTTTCTATTTTGATATTGTCAAAATTAGATGCTAATTATATTTATCCTGTATTGGCTCAAGTGAGCTAGTTTGTAGCAATTAAGTCTGAAAATTGAACTTGTACTAATGTTAATTTAGAAATATAATAAAAGAGTTTACATGAGAGGATAAACCTTCTAGATTTAGATGATAGTTTTGGTCTAACAAGCAAAAGCTGCTGATCCCACAGATAAATGACCTCTAAGCATGCATTATTCTACATCTTTTATTCAATTTTGGTTTTTCAACAAATCACCATCGCATTTGATGTGAATAATCTCTTTCATGTATTATCATTCGTCCTTTTAATAGTTATCCAACAAAAAGAGCAGGTTGTCCACTAGTTATGCCCATCTTTTGAAAGACAAGTTTCACGCATAGCAATGAACTTGGCAACAAGTTTGTCTCTTGGTGGCCATGCTTCACGAATTACTGGATAATCTGCAAATTCATGGATCCAGGCAGCTAAAGAAGGGAACTTTTGCTGGTCTACGAGTTTTAGACCCGTAATCTCCTCAAAAATACCAAGGTAATAAAGCCAGCCTAGTGCAAGATCTACCAGACCAATTTTCTTCCCACCGAAGAACTTCTTTCCTTTCAGCTCTTCCTCCAAATGTTTTAGGTTCTCTAAGGATGCAACTATGCCTTCTTCTTGCTCCTTTCCTTGCGTCACAAAAACACCATTTACTATTGATGGTAGTACCTGCCTCCAAGAAATGAGAAATAATTAATTGGTAAGTTAGGTAGACGTTCAAGCTAAGTGTACTAATACTACACAATACAGTTTAGACGTTCAAGCAAAGTAAACCATTAGTGTGAATATTCACCTAGCAAAATGTATGGTATAATCAATAGTCCCTCACATCACCATTGATTTTATATGTTTATACGATTTTTTGTTGGATAACAATTAATGACACGTAACTAAAATCATGTACGTCATGCCCCTTTAAGAAAGAGAAAAATGCTCCTTACGTTGTGTTATTCATTTGATTACTTCCTCAATTTCATTTTACCAAATACACTAATTTTTGTTTCAAATAAGCCACCAGCAGACTCTTCTTCTGCTGATCCTAGTCGCCAGTAAACCATTAGTGTAGAAACACGTGGTGCAAGGGGTTGGGTTCCTAATTAAGATAGCTCCGATTAATAGAATTGTTTTTATAAATAGCAAAAAAAAAGAAAGTTTTAACTTGGTGAATATCATATTGTTAAATTAACGATAAAATTATATTTTTACAATCGTAATTAAGGGTTGTTTACTTTGGATTTTTAGGATAAGATGTAATGGGACACAATTCCATCCATGTATATTCCTTTATGACCACCAACCGAAAGTAATCATATAGAGATGCAACTAGACCCATCTTAATTAGTAATATTAAGTTCAACTAAATCACTTTCAATACGATACGAATTAATCCCCCAAGAGGATACTAGATGCGACTTTTAGTGAGAGAAGCTCGACTGTCGTGTCCCTCTAGAAGATCAGAGAGCACGACGCTGTTCTATTTCAAGTCTATTGTTCTTAATCAACAAGTTTAAAAAATCCTACCTTCATTGTTTAAATCTTACATGTTACGACTTAAGATTACATCTATTACTAACTAATCTCTGTCAGGAGAACATTACCTTATCATCACCAAACCTGGCCCAAAAACGAGCCGTGGCTCGCTCATAAGGATCTTCAGGCAGCAAGGGGTTGTGTTTCCATGTCTCATCAACATATTCAAGAATCACGAGTGATTCACAGATGACTTCGTCATTGTGAACAAGCACGGGAACCTTCTTGTAAACAGGATTATACTGAAGAAGCAAATCACTCTTGTTGGAGAGGTCTTCGTGTACGATATCATACTCGATACCCTTCAGCCTTAGTGCCCATATTACTCTTAAAGAAACTGGACTCGACCACGTAGCGAAAAGCTTCACCGTTTCTCCCATGATATCAATTGTGTTGGCTCTGCAAGAAAAGACCAGAATATGATGGCTTTTATAAGAAATTCAATTCATTTAAATGGTTTTTGTAAACCAGACATCACACTTCAATTCACGTTCTGTACTTTGAAGTGAACGGCTATGCTATGAGTATTTGCATTCTAGAAGTCAAAGTCAAATTTAGTGCCCAAGATTTTTTTTGTAGGAGAGTAATTTTTACAGATTGTTTAAAAGCTTCCCCTCGTTCGCATTCTAGAATGACTTAAATTAATTAGACAAAGACACGTATATTAGCTTCAAGCTAAGGAACATATATCTTATCTTATGACGGTTGACTTATTCCAACCATATGCGAGTTTCCATTTTTTTGGTAACACGCTGGAAGTTGGAGATATTCTTGAATATGTTGGGGCCCATTGACGTAAGTGGTTACGCGTGTCTTTGGACGCATGATGCTGATATAATTTCCATATTTGCGGCTATAGTCGCAAATCGCTAGGATAGAATAGAATAGTTGAGACATGACTATGTAGGCTAAGAATACTTTTTTTTTTAAAATAAAAGAAAGTATTGAATTAAATGAATAAGAAGATTACAGAACGTATGATGCTCAGGGGATACCTTATCATGCAGCAGATACTAGCTGGAATGCCACAATAAATATATAAACAGATTTCTATCTAGATATGGACAAGTGGATGGTTTGAAATAGATAAGGAGGTAGCCTACAATAAAGCCAATTCCCTGATGTCTCGTATAGCTTCCTTAGCCAATTGTGTTACGGCTTTGGTAAGATCTGGGAACTGGCTGGCATTCCTCTCTTTCTAAATGGTCTGAACGGTCATACCTACTACAATGGTGAATATCTCTCTATCTTTAGATGAGAGAGTTGCAGAATTAGATAAAAAATCAATGATGCATGTGAATGAAGTAACTGAAATGTCCCACCCACAATAGATCTGTACCTTTTCCCATACTAACGCAGCAGTGGAGCACAAGAAGAACAAATGGTCTCACTATTCCTCTTGTATTAAGCAAAGCGGACAAGATCTATCAATATCCATGTAGTGAAGGCGATTCGTTGTATTAAGTTTGTTCTTCATGGTCAGCCAAAAGGGGAAAGAGACCTTTGGAGGGAGGTGGCGGTGCCACACAATGTGACTCCATGCAATTCGAGGTAAGCTCACTCAAAGAAGTTCCACTATGCGCTTGCTCCTCAACTGATGGGTAGGCTGATCCTTCCAAATAAATACATCGGGGTGGTGCGAAGGAGGATATTGAGGCTGCAGGTGGTGGACGTATTCCGGGAAGTCCCAAGAAACCCCTCTAATAAAAAAGCGCATTTTAATGAAGGTGGAGATAGGCAACAGGTGTGGATTAGATCGTTGTAACTGCACCATGGTTCCACGACCGGACCAATTATCAAATCAGAAAGAAGTTCTATTCCCATTTCCAATTCTACTTACCACATCTGGTTGAACCAAGTTCTTGAGGAGGATCAATTGATTCAAGAAGGAGTGCGAGGGAAGGGTACTCATCTCCTATTTTGCTTCGTCCTTTAAGAAAATAAGAGTGGATCCAACGAATCCATACTGATTGTTTGTCTTCTAGGATCCACCATAATCTTTCGAGAATAAGTGCTTGGTTGGTGAGCTTTAAGGAGATAATGCCTAAGCCACCTTCAGATTTAGGAGCACAAATATCTGACCATCTGACCTTGGCATTACCTCTAATGCCATTATAGTGGTTCCACAAAAAATTCCTGAAGAGACGCTCCACCTTTTTAATAACACCCTGGGACCAAAAACATTAGAACTCCAATATATGTGTAAAGAGTTGAGGATTGTCTTAAGTAGTTGGAGTTTCCCCGCATATATGAGGAATTTGTTAACCCAATGATGGAGTCGTTTCTGGATTTTTTCAATGAGGGGTAGACATTCAGAGTATCGTAGC
>JAOTAY010051220.1:0-19909 GCA_025629805.1 Erythroxylum baracoense
TAGCTATTATTTTATTAAAACTATAATACATTTTATAAATTCTTTTGATTTGTTTTTATAAATTATTTATTTCATTAAGTCAAAATAGTTCTTTTACTTTGTTTCTAAAATCATTATATTATAATTAATCTAAATGTATATAAATTACATTCATAATTTTTTTGCCCTATCTAAATTCTAATATTAGAAGATTCATTTCTATCTAAGTCACTCTAACTAAAAGTTTGTTAAGAGTGATTCCTTAGATCCTTAATGGAAATCTTGATATAAGATATAAGTATTACTTTAAATCCTTCTCGTCCTTAAAGTATTATAAGCATATCATATTTCATAAAATTTATACTATTTTCACCTTTTTTTCTTTTTAATATATATATATATATATATATATATATATATATATATAATGTGAAAACTTTAAATTATAACAATATATAATTAATTAATTATGATATAATAAAGTTATTGGGATGTATGTGGTGATATGATTAATTAGAAAATTTAAGTAAATTAATTAGAATTTTATATGAAAAGTTAATAAGTTAATAGTTATAGTTAAAATTATTAATTACATTAATTACAAATTTTTAATTTAATTTAATTATTTATTATTTATTATAAGAGATAATTGATAAAACCAAATTCAGTTTCAAAACATTTATAAAATTTTCACCTTTTTTCTTTTTAATATATATATCATGTGACAACTTTAAATTATAACATCATATAATTAATTAATTATGGTATAATAAAGTTATTGAGATGTATGTAATGGTATGATTAATCAGGAAATCTAAGTCAATTAATTAGAAATTTGTATTAAAAGTTAATAAGTTAATAATTTAATAGTTATAGTTAAAATTATCAATTACATTAATTACAAATTTTTAATATACTTAAATTATTTATTACTTATTATAAGAGAATTGATAAAACCAAATTAATGTTTCATAAAATTTATAAAATTCTCACCTTTTTTCTTTTAAAATAATAACAATATATAATTAACTAATTGTGATATAATAAAGTTATTTAGATGTATGTAATGGTATGATTAATTAGAAAATTTAAGTCAATTAATTAGAAATTTGTATGAAAAGTTAATAAGTTAATAAGTTAATAGTTATAGTTAAAATTATCAATTATATTAATTACAAATTTTAATTTACTTAAATTATTTATCAATTATTATAAGAGAGAATTGATAAAACCAAATTCATTAATCATAGAATATTTTGCAAATTCATTTTACAAAAGAAAAGATACAATACAAAATTAACAGCTACATTGGAGAGTGGACTGGCAACTGAAAGAGCATCATCTGATTCTAATTGATTAATTGTACTTGTTGGTAAGTCGTCAACAGTTTGGCTCCAATCATCTGTATGTATAAACATTATATGTAGTAATATAATACTTAAAATAAAAACAATATTTAATAATGTAATATAATATAACAAGAAAATTAAAAATACCTCTATCTTTATATATTTGATCAAAATAACCTTTCATTAGTCAACTAATTTCACCAATCCCCTCTACATTAATACATGTGGCTGTAGGAAAATAAAAAGCAAAACATTAAGTAAGATAATATAAAGGTAAATAAAATAAATATAATAAAAAGAAAAGAATTTACCATTAATATTTTCATTATTTAACCAACTTTGAGTACACATAAGAGCTTCTACAGTGCGATAATGAAGTCGACCACGATGAGGAGTAATGCCCCGACCACTAGTACTAAATGTAGACTCTGAAGCAACAGTTGATGATAGAATAGCTAATAAGTCCTGTGCAATGGCTTGCATGATCGGATAATTATGTGCAGACGTCTTCCACCATAACAATATATCGAATGTCTCACCTTCAGTTTCAAGAACATACTCCTCAGAAATATATCTATCGAACTTCATCGTATTATAAGATATCCTAGCTCTTTTCTCTTTCAAAAAATTTGAAAAAGAATCTGTCAATAATGGGTTAGAAGAAAAGGTCGAACTTGAAACTAAACTTTGAGTTGAATTGCCTGCATCCCAATCATGAGGCATTCTAGCTTCATAATCATGAAACAATTGATACTATAATTGTTTCATGGTATGTAGACACTCTTGAACTTCACCACTGTACAATGTATTATAAATATTCAACCTCATCCATCTTGTATCTTGGGTCCAACACATATAATACTGTAACAATATCTCCAACCTTAGACTAATAAGAATTAAACTTCTCCGTCATCCGCTCCACCATCTTCCGATTCACTTCATTAGAGTCAAACATCCACAATCCCAAAACATGCTTTATATTGGACATAATGCTAAAGATACAATGCGAAGTTGGATATTTTTTTTCCTAAAAACAATTTAGTTCAACTATTGAATAATTCCAACTTCATACAGAGTTCTTTAGCCAAGTCCTATTGGTCCTTTGATGGTACGCAGATATACTGAGGATCCCTTTCGACTAATCTAGTAAATAACTGAGCATATAGGATTGCTGACTCTATTATCTTAAAGGTTAAGTTCCATCTGGTAGGACAATCCCAAACCAACTTCTTTGTGTAGGGAATGCATAAAATTTGTGCAACATCTTCAAAACTTTCAACTCTTTTAGGAGTTACACTCCAATATAAAACACTACTCTGAATACACTTTATTGCTTCCTTTATCATCTCCAACCCAACCTTCACAATCAAGTTAAGAATATGCACAAAACAACGCACATGAAATAACTTACCTCCAACCAATAAGCTCCCAACTCGTATTTTACCCTTCAACTTCTCAATCATAGCATCATTTGTGCTACAATTATCGATTGTGATAGAGGAGACTTTGTTGTCGATGTTCACACTCATCAAACAATCTTTCAACACGTTTGCCAACTTTTCACTTGTATGTGGTGTCGACACATAAATAAACCTATCATAAAAAAGTATAACAATATAAATCATAAATTCATAAAATAATGAAAAAGTAAATGATAATAATATTAAAGAATATAAATTACCTCAAAAGTCTATTGCATAACTTCCAATCATCATCAATATAATGTATCGCCACCGCCATGTAACCCTTTTGTTGGTTATCGCTGTCCACATGTCCGTTGTTATGGCAATTCGTCCTTAAACACTCGACAATACTCTTAATGTTTCTCTCTTCTTCCCCTCATAAATTTTCAAAATATCACTTCTCAATGTATTCCGACTTGGAACCTTGAAATTCAGTTGGAGTGAATTGAGAAATTTCCTGAATCTCTTGCTTTCAACCATGGCTAATGGTTGTTCATCTCCAACAACCATATTAGCCATCAAAATTCTTGATCTATTATTATCAAAAGTTGTTACGATTATTTCATTCTTTCCTTTCATAAGGTTAGGGGTAAAAAATGTTTGACCTCCTAAAACTATCTTCCTTCTAGTACATAATTCCGTATGTCTCTTTAAATGAGACGTTCCACCTTTCAAACTAGTTGAATACAACTTATGAAAATAATTGTATTATGCTTTTTCAATTCTGTCGATCGATGTTGTCTTCTTAAAGTGATTCCAAACATCACTTTTATGTTGACTAACTTGACTTCTAATTGAACTTTTATCATCACTTGGTGTCAGAATAGAAATTTCCACTTCTACCTCCAGTACCATATTAGAACTCTCAACCGAAGGAATATGTTCATCCATTTGACAAACCAACCATGAAATCATTAGATCTAAGTTTCAATCTCTATAGTTATAAGGGTTTTAGCTCCCTAATAACACTAAAGACTACATAATTTAATAGCAATAATGTTATCAATTTCTAAAATTCATAAAAATATTTACTAAAATTAAAGCATAGAAAACGAGAGAGTATCAATCTGAAGAGAAAGCTAAGTTGATTTGGTTTCTATACAGAAGGCTTGAAATATATTCCAAAATTTTTTCCTCCCCATTTTCTTTCTTTTACGTTTACTTATCAGAATTAGATTAAATGCCTAGATAAGAATTTATGAGTAATGGAAAGAAGATAATGAATCCCTGAATCTTCCACTTTATCTAAATACCCTTTCTTGTTTCATATGCTTATGTGCTCCACTTTAACTGAGTGGACTACACTGTTTTGGTTCTGATTTGTTAATGTAATTTAAAATCCTAGATTTCATTCATTTATGATACCTAAATCTTCACCACACTATTTTGGTCAACAGTTCAATTTCTTACTTTGTTTTATTTTCTTCATCTATACTTAATTAAAATTTTCTCAAATGTCAGGGAATTTAAAAGATCAAGTATAGCATAAGGACAGTATTTTAATATGGAGGAGGCTGAGGGAAAAATAAACTAAACTCAATTAAGAACCTAGACCCTGTATACACAATGTACCAATCTAGACTAACATTTTGTTCAACTGCAACTATACATCTATGTTATGGTAATAATATATAATGCAACTTATAGCAATAAAATGACATAGTTGATTAGAATTGTAACCTCTAAGAAATGAAGAAGGTAGATTTATCAGTCTTTAAGTTAATGCTCAACCACGTTGTTTACTTAATATAGAGGAAAAGTAATTATAGAATTTTTTCATGATCATTAGTTGGAAGAGGCATGATTAAGGAAGTTAGCAAATCCTTAAAACTTGGGGAATTGAAATATGATGATTGATGATTGAGAATAACTTCTAGGTTGGAGCAAATGTGAAAACACCAATTGAGGATCTGGATAGTCTTGGATTCAATGTTAAGGTGTTGCTATTGTTTACTTTTATACGTAGAAACTTAATCTAGTTGGTTTAGGATAGTGATTTAAACACCTCTTTAAGTTGCTTCATTGATAGATTAACTATCCATGAAAGTTAGACATTCTAACTTATAAATTTCTGCTTTATATTTTTATAAGAATATATTTACTTAAAAAAGTTTGTATCTTCTTAATGTGGTATGAAATTGATGTGTTACTTTTACATGAAATATGCTTGACATAACCTAAGGCACTCTGTTCATTTAGTTCTCATCTTAAAAAAAGCTTTACTTAATCTTGCCATAAACAAATTTAGAACATATATGTGGTTATTTTCATTTGCTTTTGCTCTGTATGATGTAATTGAGCCAAATACAGATCACTAGTCTAAGAATATATCATATATGCAGTAATGAGGTATAGTAGAGATGTTATTGGTTAAGATCATGATTAATGACCCACGGATATAAAGGTGTTCCAAAAATGTTATGCTCAACCTAGATATATTCTTAACAAAAACAATCAGTAATTCGTTCACAATCTCAACGGACATATGAGAAGCTTACAAAAACTACCACAATAATCAGCAGTTCATTCACAATGATTCCAAGACACGCAAAAATTAAAGGTCACATATGAAATGTGGTAGTTTAAAGCAAGCAAGATATAAGAGTAATGGAGTAATAAGGAAGAGAGAGTACCTAAAACAACTTCCAATTCCAATTGTTATGTCAAACTAAAACACCTAAAAAGGCAAAAGATACCCAAAATGCTCCAGAAACAGGTAAAGGATAAATGAAAGGACAAGTGAGCAATTATTCACATAATTGTATCAATCACAGTTTTGGTACATCATAAAGCATAAATATATACATCAATCTTCAATCCATTCAACTATTAAATGTATACCACAAGACCAACAAGAGATAAGATGCCAGGACAATCACCTTCGTTGAAAAACACAGGAAATGTGAGTCTCCGATGTTGCAAGTTGCAACGAAGAAGAAGAACAGCGAAGTCAGTGACTTGCAACGGTGCGACAGAGGGAGAGGGAGGCAGAGGCAGAGGCAGAGCAGGAGCAGTGTCTGGGTCTGGGTCTGGGTTTGGGTTTGGGTCTAGGTCTGAGTTTGGGTGACTGGGTGAGTGGAACTGAACTATGGCCTGCGGGAGAGATGAGTGAGAGACAAGTAACGACTGACAAGTGACGAGGAAGAAGGAAGGGAAGGAGATGTTCTTTTGTTTCGTTAGAGACAAAACGACGTTTTTTTTCCACTGCAAGAAAATGACGTCGTTTTGTCTCTTAATTTTTACTTCCAGAGATAAAACGACGTCATTTTGTGTTAATGAAGAAACAACTCTGAAGTTAACAAAACAATGTTGTTTTTTAACGAATAAAATGATGTCGTTTTACATGGATGGGCCATAGGCCGTAGGGATGGGCCAAGCCATGGCCCAGCCCGTTCATTCAGGGGCCAAATTCCCCTAGCCTATGGCCTGACCCGTTGACAAGTTTGACCGAACCAAACCGTTGACTACAGGCTGAGCCGGGCCAATATTGACATTCCTACGAATAGAGATAGGGCATATAAAATGGTAGATGGAGATGATGCACATATAGTACACTTAAGGAGGGAGATCACATACAAAGAGTTGTATGGGGCCCATACACCTATGTCATTAATATCATTTTTAATGTCAAGAAAGAACCAAAGGATAATGCCCTTAGCTAATCACAAAAGAGAGGTTCACGAAGGTTTATAAGAACCTATTGTGGCTAATTAAGAGATCAAAAGTTTGGCCAACTTATAATTATGAAGAGATTTGACCATTTAAAGAAAGGATAATACCTGATTGGATAAAGAAAAATAAGAGAAAAATGAAAACAAAAAAGTGAAAAAATCGCTTTAACTTTTATGAAAAGAAAGTAAAGATATGACAGGAGAAGCTATAAAAAGAAAGACAATACCTTACCTCTTACGAACCAAGTTGAAGATGAGGTTAGAATATAAAAAATGGATTAAGTTTTTGCCTGTATGTCTACTAATAATATTTTATGAATATAATAGAACAATACACCAATATAACCTACTTTATAGCCTCAATATAGTTTATTCTTGTTCTAAAAGAAAAGGAACTATAAAGTCCTATTCTAAGAATGAAAGTTTGGGGATTTATTACAAGATAGGGAAGGTGTTCGACACCTAATCATGCTCATCTAAATAATTACCTAGGCTTATGACAAATTTTACATATTTAGGGAAAGATTCAAAGAAGAAAGTTAAGATTGGTAGGATGAAAATGTAAGACAATTTGCTATATTTTTAATAACTTAAATTGTGTAATTTAATTTGTTATTACATAATTGATTGATTGTTGATGAAAGACTAGTTTTATAAAGGTTTAAAGAGTATTTAAATTATTAGGGCTAATTTTGATTATTATAATTGATAATACTTTTTTGTTAATTATATATATTTAAATTTTTGATATATAAATAATAAAGAGAATTCACTCACTTTTTTATTTTTGAATAATTTACCCTTCTTTTTATATTATTTAAGTCAAATTCTCTTAACGATAGTCATGTCGATTATCAAAATGAAAATTATAATTAAAATATTCTATAATATTTTGTATGATTTTACAAATAGTTTAAACCAAGCAAGTCAGGATTTGTTTGGTCTAGCAATATTTTTAACATTACTCCCACCAAAAGTCCATATATTTATATTTTAAAATAAACAATATTATTTTCTGATTTGCTTGCTTTAATATATTAAAAATGTAACAAAACTATTGAATAAATGTATTATATTAAATACGAAATATTCTTTTTCGTAGGCCCTGTATTGTGTTGAAGAGCGTCGCTCATCTTTCTTAAAAAATACTAAATTTATTTAATCTCACTAATAAATTATATTTATCAAAATTTAGATTCTTTATTTATCTCCTTATATTTTAATTGAAAGTTTTAAATTATTATTGTCAAAAAATAATCATTTTTATTACAAATTTGTTTAATAAATTAAATTATTAATTAGTATATATAAGTAATTTTACTTAAGATAATTTAACAATGTGTCAAAAATAATATTTAAACTATAAAGAAGTATATTTAAAAGACATAAAAAAAGAAATCAGAACAAAATTAGAGTCCTTTTTTATTGAATTGCTTTAAACATATTTCAATTTTTATGAATGCTTAAATAAATGATAATATAGAAGTATAATCTTTATTTTTATTTTTATTTTAAAATTTAAATTAGATTCAATATTAGTTTAAATTATTAGATTTATTATTAGTTTATTTATATATTAATAGGCATTATTAGTGCATTTTTATTTCAATAAAATATTTTATTTTACACTATATTTTTCTTTTTTATAATTTTTACTTCTTATTCATTATATACCGGCTTTATACTGGTTTAATACTAATTAAACCTTTAAAACTTAAACATTTTCTCAATATTAGAGAAAACTCAAAATATAAAAGAGATATCATATATGATATATTTATGAAAGTTTGCATTTATCATATACCCTTTAAGGAAAAAAAACAAAGAAATTTACTTCCTTCTCATTAATATATGAGCTCCCATCCCAAATACCCAATCCCAATTGCTAGAAACAAGTATGCGAAGATTTAAACTCTAAAATTATAATCATACTCAGTTGGTGCAAAGTTGAATAGGATCTCCCCCAAATTGTGTTTATGGAGAATATATGGAGTGTCCCAATGTCAAACCAAAATTCTTAATTGAACGAAGCATTTCTTGTCGCAATCTTTAAGGATTAAGTCTAACATTTTATCCTTATTCATTTTTTCTATGATTAAGTAGCCAAAATTCCACTTGTAATGAACATATGATGGAGTATGATATACGTTATTTATGTAGGTAGAATTTGTGTCCTTTACATTTTATACGAACGTCTTATTCAATATAATAAATCAACTAAAAATCTTTCCTTAATAAATTAGAAAATTATTTTTAAAAATATTAAAGAAATAAGTTCATGAATTGTAGTTAGAAAAAGATATTTTTGGTTATTTATTACTGTAAGATTATTGTTTTATTATATGAAATCGCTCGCTTGACCTAAATTAGAAAATAAAAAAGAAAAAGAGTTGTAATTTTATATTGAAAAATGAATAATAAGACAAAATAGCATGGCATGGGGTTAACTGACTTGATAGTAAAAAAACTAAAAAGAGAAAGAAATAACAGAAGAAACCGCAAGATCCAACAAAAGTACTCTGCCATTTTATTTGTCTGAACTTGGTGGGTGCCTTCAGAGTCTCTGCCATTTTATTCTTCTCTTTGTACTCTGCCATTTTATTTGTCTGAACTTGGTGGGTGCCTTCAGAGTCTCTGCCATTTTATTCTTCTCTCTCTCGCTTTGTCTCCCAATTTCTTTTCTGTGTGCATGATTTACAAAGTGAACCTACACTCACTAGCTAGAACCAAGTAGCTAATGTCTTATTTTACGATTTGAATGGAATGCATCACTTAATTTTAAATTATGTGTTTGTAAATAATTTATCAAAAACATGTAATTTACAAGTTATTAAATATTTGCCAATTTATTTAATAGACGCTCCAATTAAAAATAATTAATTAGTTTGAATTGATTCGATTAAGTCTAACTTAAATTTAACTTGAATTGACGAAAATTTCAGACAGATTGAGTTCCATTTGTATTAGTCAAACATCACAGATAATGGGTTCTTCTTCTTTTAAATTGTTTAACAAATTTTTAAAGCTTTACAACAGCAAGATGATAAGACTTCAGAGTAAAAGAGAGAAAGGGCCACATCAAATTCTCTATTTCAGTAACTCCTTTTCAACCCTGTTCTATTAAATCTCATTCATACATTTATATGATGTTCACATAAATATGTGGATAAAATTTAAAGAAATATGATAGGAATACCATAACTAAAATAGGAAATTTGATCCCAAAAAGAGCGCAATTGCACAGGACTGTACGCAAGTCGGTGAGAGAAGAGAATGTAATACGTAATCATACCTTAGTTACATACCTTGGATTGAACGTGAAAAGGCAAAAAATGGAGAAATGTGAAATGTACCTGATTTTTGGTTCTGAAACTTCAAATAAGCTTTCCAAAGCCGAATTGAGCCCGAATCCACCGCTGTCTTCACAGGAATCGCTCTTCGGGAGCAGGTAAGGTATTTCTACAGCTTTCTCAATCACAAGGTCGATATAGACCAAGTCCACACTAAAAGGGATCCATTTTTCATCTGGACTTAGACCCATTGATTTAGATCATTTATTAAGTCACTTTATTATCTTTATCTGGATCAAATTACGTAACTTAACCGATAATTTATTTAAAAACCAAATCACAATTAATAACTGTCCACTGTATGGGAAATTGACAAAATTGCCCTTAGGGACAAAAATGTCTTACAATCTGCCTTGGACAATTATTAATTGCAGTTTTGACTCAACTATAAAAACAGTTTAAAAAATCGGTTAAGCTATGTTGCTGTATTATTCGATTAAGTTTAAAAAATAAAACATTTGATCCAAAGATAATAAAAGTCCAACATTCTGTCCTGCAAGGCTTTCGATACCGCAAAGTATCAAATACATGTGTCATGTGTGACACAGATCCAATAAAATCACGAATATCTAATACCTTACTAACATGAATGGGAAAATAGAGTTTGGCAAACTAAGATGATATCTTTATGATCTAATATGTATCATCTTCATCTATAGGTCTTGATTTTTCCAACTTTATGCTAACTTGCATCAGAGATATCCTGTTTTCTCTCACCGAATGCTAAATAGCATTAGAGAAAACTTGTTTCCTCTCATCATATGCTAAACAACATCAAAGAAAATCCATATGTTCTCCAACTGAATGCTAAACTGCATTAGAGAACCTTTATAGGATTAAAAACTTATATCCTCTTATGTCATGTTAAACTTTAAGGATATATCCGTATAAAACTGTATGTGTTTAATGACATAGTCTCAAGGTCAATCTTTATAAATGCCCAATAACCTTTAAAATGCTTAAGATCAACACAAATCTTAAGACTTTCATACGTGTTATGACAATGTATGATAACATCTATTACTGAGGATAAACAATGATCATCTTTATTGATGAATCATCATACCATCATAATACATCAAAATGCACTAATGTACATGGAGCAAACATAATGATCTTTTAACTAACAGTGTCTAAGGACTTTAAAACACCCATACTGTACACTTGTATTCTAAACACAAGTAGGTAAAGTCCTTTAGTTAAAGAATCGACTTTTAGTGCTTCGATCCTTAAATGCTCCAAACCTTCACCTTTTCGTATCAACTACTTCACGGTCAAATATTTGACTTCAAAATGCTAAGACCTATGATTCTCAATGTTGTTATTAAACAGCACAACATCTTGATTATCACATTACAACCGAATGGGACTAGCCACTGAATCAACCACAGATAACTCAAAAATCAAATTCCTTAGCTAAACCGTCTGTGAAGCAACCTCATAGCATGCACTCTGCATTTATGGTCAAAGAAATCACCCGTGTCAACTTGACACTCTTCTATAATATTGTACCATCTGCAAACTTAAACTATAACCTTATGTGAACTTTCGATCATCTGAACACATAGCTAAATTTGAATCTAAATTCCCTACGAGGTTTAGTCTGTTGATTTTTCTATATGTCAACACATAATTCTTGGTTCCCTTTAATTATCTTAACACTCGACTGCACTTCAGTGGTCTACATCTGGGTAAACCGGATACTGACCAAACAGTCAAACAATAAATGCAATGTCCTGTGTAATACATAGCCGAGCATACATCAGGCTATCAACTATATTAGAATACGGAGCATTCCTCATAACCTCTCCTTTTACTTTATTCTTTGGATATTGTGCCAAAGATTATCTCTCACTACGAGAGATAGTTGTTACGATCGATTTATAGTTAACTGTATTAAACCTTTGTAGCATATACTTAATATATGCACTTTGTAAGAGGTATAATTAGTGTTAAGATCTGTCCCGATGAATCCAAATACCTAGGACAAAAGATGCTACGCCAAGGTCCTTTATGTCAAAGTTCTTGACCAAAGTTGCTTAATTTTATACAACATTGTCAAGTAATTTGATGTGAGCAATATATTATCCACATGCAGTAATAGGAAGATAACTTTGCTCCCCCTGACCTTATAGTACAAGCATCTTTTTAACTTTATTTTTCATAAAGCCAAAAGAGGTAATAACCTCATCAATTATAAGGTGTAAATTTCGGAAGGTTTGATGTAAATCATACATTGATCTGCATAGTGCGGAAACCATGTCAGTTCCACCTGACTCTTGAAATCTTTTAGGTTGTACCATATAGAACACTTTATAAAGGTGTTCATTCAGGAAAGCAGTTTTGGTAATCATTTGATGTAACTCTATATCATCATGAGCTACAATTGTCACAATCACTCAAAATATATCCTTCGAGGACATAAGAGAAATGGTAACATGAAGTCAACCTTTATCCCTGAGTGAACCATTAGGCAATTGAGCCAGCCCAAAAATCGCTGAACTCTATCCTGAAATCCTTTAGGTCTAATCTTCATTTACAACTGACAGTTTTGCAGTTCCGCTGCAAAATCAACTGACTCCCAAACCTTACTATGCTTCATAGCTTGCATCTTGTCATTCATTGCATGCTACCACGCATCCACATTGGATTCAGAAACAACTTCTGTAAAAGTAACTGGATTCATAACATGCTAATGTCATAGTCCTGTTCACCTAATAGACTATGTAATCAGATGGGATAACAAGTTATCTCACTTTAGTGGATCTTCATAACTGAATTAGATCTTGTATCCCAGGAACCTCTATGTGTACATGTATGGGTTCCTGTTTCACCGGATCTAACTATATGAGTAGCAAATACATAATAACTTTAGTATCCACCCTGCTATCATCCTAAGGGTTAAAGGGCCCACCATCATCCTAAACATCATATTCCAGAAACTTAGCTGTTTGTGATTCCACTATTCTGGTCCCTCCTTCTTTATAGTAAGATCTGTAGCCTTTAGAGTGGTCAAGACATCTTACTAAATAGCAATGACCATAATGAACATGCAGTTTTTCTTTATAAAGATTATACTACCTTGGTAGGGCAGTATCATACACGAATATGTGCAAGGCTGAGTTTTCACACTTCTGGATAATCAGGTAAATTAGTCCTGTTCTGCATTGACTTCTTTACGTCCTTTATGGTGCGGTTAGGCCTTTCGGCAGTACACCATTTTGCTCAAGACTACCCGGTATAGTAAATCAAGTCACTATCCTAATTGATTCCATATATCTGGCAAACAAACATTTTCAAGTCCTGAAACACCATGTTTGCCATGATATTCTCGTCTATGGTCAGATCTGATATTCTGAATGGATTATCGTAATTGGTTCTTAACCTTCAATATTTAAGCAAGAATACATAACTGTAATGATAATAATCATGACAAATGTCAAAATACTTTTGGATTTGTACAATGCAACTATATAAGATCTTCTGATATCTTTATGTATCAGACTTAACAAGTCAGAAGCATGAGTTGACTTCAATATCCTTATTAGTTAACTTACCCCTACAATAGTCAACACATGTTCCCACAGATCATCCTAATCTAGATTTGAGAGAATGCTTTCCTTAATCAATCTCATCTCTAGTTCTGAAAATGTGGCTTAAACATTTATGCCGCACCATTTATGACTTTTCATTCATCAGGATCCTTCATTTCATAACTTATTTAGCAAGATACGAAGAAGCGTAAATCTAATTCGGGGTAAGACACATTCTATACAAATCATATGGCAAGAAAGTCGAACCATTATGTTTTACATTAAACACAACTATACAACAGAAGCATTAAATACAAATTGTCAACTTTTTTGGTCCAAAATTGATCCAAAAATCATATATAAAATGTGTCGTGTAAAAACCCAAATGAACCTTGCATCATGGTTTAATACATACATCTCCAGTAGATATTACTTTCACTTCTTCATTACTGTCAACCATCAGTTCCTCCTTCTCTTTATTTAGCTTTATCCTGGATATGAACCCTTGCATCGTGGGAGCACCTTGATCAAATACTCTATTATATAGTCACCAAGTACTTAATGCGACTATCACAAATCAGATTCATAAATTGATAATCTAAGGAGTTACCTAATAGTCACAGTCTTTCCTTTTAGGCATTATACTGCTGGCTTCTTTATGTCAACTAGCACTGGATTAATCAGCATCAGCATATGGAGAAGATTCAGTCTTTCTACCTTTAATCTTAATGGGTTTCATCTTTGCCTTCCATTTAGTTACATTGAGGGTTGTAGGAGTAGGAAGCTTGAGTTTCTCCTCCTCAGTAATGTAATTGGTAATCAAAGCATTCAAATCTCATTTCTCATCCTGTAAATAATATGTCATCACCAAATTACTTAACTCTGGAGGGAGTGTATTCAGAGTCTGATGAACTATAAAGACATCAGGAAGAGGAATTTTTAACATCTTCGGTCTACTGTGAAGATGAATTATTCTTGATATATACTCCTTTGCTCCCCTTTTTCTCTCGTATACCTCATAAAGAATAATTCCTTTATCAAGGTACTTATCTTAACACTAGATGAGACTGTGTACCTTTAGGAGACATTACCAAAAATTATTTTGCTATGTTTGTGTCTAGAAGTTCACTAAGCAGATGGTTAGGAATGGATCTCTTAATGGTCATAAGACATGATCTGTCATACCAATCCTGGGCTTCATAGGCTGCTTTATGAGCTTTCAAGCTCATGGAAGTAAATGAAGATGACCTATTCTTCCGTATGGCCATATCGACCTCAGCTATTTCCATAGCATTTAATACATCATCTGTCTACTTCTTCTTTGTATTGAAACCGGTTAGGGTCAATAGTGACACTGATTTTATTGACCGAAAAGGTTACTGTAAAGTAACTTTAATTAGATTAGACAACTGTAGGATAACAGCGATATTGAAAGCCATTAAATAGTATCTTTCTTGAAAATCCGATCACACATATTATGAAACACCTTTGGGCTGAATACATAATATATGCAATTAGACTTCCACATAAAAGTGATCAGAGTACAAACCATCAACTCTCATGACACTACCAACTTTGGGTGAATAGATCACTTGAGAAACAACTTTCCTCCATTTTATGCCTTTATGATCATCTTAAAATGTTATGTAAGGCCAACACCTTTGTGCAGAATAGCCAAACATAAAACTAAGGACATCTCCCAACTTGCAAGCAAAACAATTCAAAATACTGACTTGAAAGGCAACTTTGGTGACTACATTCTCATCAGTACTCAAAAAGTCCACAAACACAAGGGATACACCTTTATGTTATCCTCACATTCTTTATGGGCATATGGTATGTGACAATGTAATTTTAATAAATGCAAAACCTGAATGCACAGCCTCATTGTCACACACTCGTGCTAAAGACATTTTCTGAAAACTTCATTTAAGACTTTTATAAAAGAAAAATCTCAGCAGAGCAACTATCGTGCCTTATTGGACATTGAACCGACCTTCCAAGACACAAGAATCTCAAGTATCTCCCTTATAGTAAGTTTGTTGTACAAAAATTTACTAAAAAATGACTTCAAAATGTCTTAATTCCTTTTCCGATTAATTATCATGCAATCTCGAACACTAAATATGAGACCCGAGATACGAAAATTTGAAGTATCTCCCTCATGTGATGTCCGAAACATGAAAATTCACTTGAAATCGGATTCGAAATAGCTTAATTCTTTTTTTGGAGTTAAAATTTAATTTATTACTAATGTAATAAACCCAGAAAATGGAAAATTTCACTTTATAAATTTTCCGGACTCGAAAACTGACCCAAAACATCCCGGGCACCCTTACGAAAAATTTGAAATTTTTGTGTTTTTTTTGTATTGTACATCTGTCCGTACGGGCTGACGTCTCAGCCTTGCCAGACACGCACAGATGCTCCAGATACGCATTCGGCCCGTATGTCGCCACGTGTTGCACGCGCCTTACACGTCGCCACTCTCTTGTCACTGTGCACAGTCGGGCACGTGTAGCACACGGGCTCGACGATACGAAACTGCTTGCCGAAAAAGTGTGATTTTAGGCGAGTTTCGAATCTTTTTTTCGACTTCTCAGGCTCGTTTTCAACCAGTTTCTCAATGCTAAATGTATGTATACTACTTTCATGCAATAAAAAGCAAGAGAAAACCAAGAAACGGAAGTTAACTCTCCTAAAATCTTATGGAGAGAAAAATCAAAAAATCTCCGTTTTAACCACCCGATCACGCCACCGCTCTGATACCACATGTAATATGTAACGATACCTTAGTTACATACCTCGGATCGAATGTGAATGGGCAAAAAATAGAGAAATGAAGAATGTACCTGCTTTCCAGTTCTGAAACTTCAAATGAGCTTTCCAAAGCTGAATCGAGCCCGAATCCATCGCCGTCTTCACAGGAATCGTTCTTCGAGACGCGAGTAAGGTCTTTCTACAATTTTCTCAAAATGTAAGCTCTCTTAACGTGTCAGAGATTCCTTATACTTACGATTGATATGAGTAACTGCAGGAGACCTTAACCTATATATATAGCTTCCATATCGGGCTCTCCTATCACAAGGTCAATATGGACCAGGTCCACATTAAAAGAGATCCATTTTTCATCCGAACTTTGACCCATTGATTTAAATAATTTATTTGACTACTTTATTATCTTTATCTGGATCAAATTACGTAAATTAATCGATAATTTATTTAAAAACCAAATTATAATTAATAACTGTCTACTGCATAATTATTCTAATTATATTATATTATTTAGTGGCAAAAAGTGATCGGGTTTACAAAATATTATATTATTTATTTGTTAAATAATTATTCTAATTATATTTATATAAAAAGCAATATGAATTGCAGAGTTATTACAAAAACTTATTATCACTCTATTATTATAATCTAATTCACCATTTACTTTTTTCTTTGAATTATTAATTACACTATTATTCTGTTTTTGACATTTTAAGACCTCATCCCATGTGCGTACCATGGCTTAGAGTGCGTTTGGTTCAGTTTTTGGTAGGTAGAAAAGTACTTTTTTCTACTACAAAAGTTATTTTAAAAAAAAAAGAGTGTTTGACTGTAAATTTCAAAAGCAATTTTAGAGTAGATATAGCTTTTTTAAAAGCTAAAATACAACTTTTTGAAAAGCTCAAATTTGAAGCTTTTCAAAAAAGCTCCTTATTTTAGCTTTTTCGGGTAGATATATTTGCGTCAGTTACGTATATAACGAAAGTTTTAAAAAGTGAATTGTTTCTGAAAAATTGTAGAGGGTTAATTATTTCTCAATTTTCTACAAACTCCTTTGGCACAAACAAAAACAAATCAAGCAAAGCGAAATAACAAGAACACCAAAAATTTGTTAACGCAATTCGACACTCCTTACCTACGTCTGCGGGGCCCTCACCCAGCTTAATCACTTTTACCGGAGTTTAATATAATTACACAGAATTGATTTAACATAGCACCTCTCAATATCTGTAACTATCTCACAATCTAACTACCCGTGAAAGACTTTCACGCCCGATAACACGACCGACTCGTGTTAACCTCAACAGAGAATTTTTCTTCCTACTTTCACTCAATGTAATAACAAATAAAAATATCTCAAGTGTATAATCAACAGAAAATTAAATAACAACCACTTGAGATTAACAAGGACTTCCCTATGAATTTGTCTCCACCAAATATCACGGCTGTCACCCACTAAAATGTCCGCTGCAATCAAGACTTTAACACAACTTTCATATTTCCACCAGCAGCAAACCAAGAGATAGAACCTCACGTATAGGAGCAATCGATAGCCACCAAGAAGGGAAACAAGATTTTCATGTGCAGCCCACTCACGTGTTTCTCTTCACTCTGTACGCATCTCACCTAGCAGCACACACACACGCACAGTAGAAAAACAATTGATTGCACACCCACTCAACAGATGACTACGCACCCTCACTGCCTACAACTATATCACCACGTGTTTCTGCACTGAGAAGGAAAAGATGAGCCCTGTTCACATTCAACTCAACAAAAACCAACAAACGTGTATGCAACCAACAAGATCAAAAAAACTCCCCCTGCAGTATACGCAGACCATGGCAACCCAAAAAAAAACGATAATCACTACTTTTTACAAAACCTGACCCACATTCACTAATACTGGAAATATCACATCCGTGTTTGTCTCAAACTCCTCTTTCCAACTCAAACACAATCTACAGATCTTTTTATCCATGTGAAACACAATCTTCTCAATAATCAGTCCCACTTGAATTCAAATACAAGAATTCCACTTCAACTCCATCACTTTAACAAAATAATAAATTTTGTATATCCAATTTAAGAAAATTAAAATGCCAAAATAAAAGATATATACATAATATATCCTAACAATCTCCCCCTTTTGGCATTTTTGTCACAACACATAAATTCCACATGAAAGTGCATAATTGGACATATAATATAAAGTGTGCAATGCTCCCCCTCAATATAGTATCCAATTAGCATTACACAACCATGAGTCAACTATGACAACAAAACACAAGAAGAAGAAAATACATCGTTAAACTTATCTGAACTGCTCTCCCCCTTTGAGACAACACATGCCAAAAAGTTTGTTTTTAGGAGTTGTTGGGAAAGCGAAGAACACGTTGCTTCAAGCTACGAAGAGCTTCAGTGGCCATTTGAAGGACTCCTTCAATACACTCAATCTCAGAAAATAAAGCGGCATGTGGGTTAACAGTGGAGGTTCTCGTGACATCCAAAGGATCCGAAGCAACATACAGCAAGTCCACCACCCGTGGTTGCCGGAAAATACGTGGTGAGATAGTCATCAACGGTGTGGACTGCAAGATGCTTGATTCAACCCTGGGAACCTCATGGGAATACAAAAACTGTGAGATTAAGCATGGAAAGTATAAGAGAGAGTGAGGCTTACTTTCAAGGGCCAACATTGCATCGATAATCAGACGCCTAAGATTGAAATGAATTTTGGTACCGATTGCATAAAGCAGCTTGGCCTGGGCCAGATAGACTGTCACATCATGAGTGCTCGGCATCCAATTAGTCACAATTAACTTGAAAAGTATAAAATATTTCTGGGTTAGCATAGATGATCGAAGAACAGAGCTAGATGGCCAGGCAGTGAGTTTGCCACCAATTATAACGGTGGCAATATGATCTGTTGAGATGGCCCACTCAACATCATAGTAAAGATCACCAATAACATTATCAAATCCCAAAAACAGATTCAATCTTATAGCATTAAAACGAATGACCCGACCTCGCATATAAATCACCCCAAAAGATGCTGCATCCACATTTAAAATGTCACTAGTCAAGTTAGAGTAAAACTCTTTTACCAGATCAGCATCGTAATGCTGAGAAAGAAGTGAAGCTTGCAACAAATTCCTCGCCGAAAGTAGAGTATGTAAGCCCTGATCTTGAAATTTAGCCAAGTTGATCGGCCGATCTAAAACGAAACCAGTGTCTGAAATTGTACTCCATTTCTGCTCAGCAACTTGAGTATAAAACTTGAAAGAAAAAGCTTTATCGACTGGCAGTCTGGTCGAAGGATGATAACGAGGCGCGCGGACAGACTTATGGCACCTCATCTTTGTTCGCTTCCTCGGAGCCGGAGAGGGTATCGATTGTGGAACAGATTGAGCCACAGGAGGTGCTTCAGAATCTGAGGATGATTCTTCCACCATGGACTCTATCACTAAAGTAACATCATCGATAGGGGTCATTTTGCTCCTGAACATTGGGGATGTCAATAGGCACTGCTGAAGATGATCCCGCGCCTGCAAAACTTCTGCCAGATCTAGGATCAAGAAGACGCTGAGATCACTGGCTCCATGATTTATTCCAAAAATTGCAGCAATTGAGGAAGCCCACGATATCAATGATCTGTCATTGGAGAAGGTAATCGAAATTTTTACAAATTTCGAAATGAATCTTTTAAGGGGTAAGCAAGAAAGAAGCAAAGGATTAGCATTACAGGTTAAAACTCAAAAAGGTGAAAGAAAGGTAAAAATAATTCAA
>JAOTAY010051279.1:0-19901 GCA_025629805.1 Erythroxylum baracoense
AAGTTGAATCAATCCTTAAGGTAAAACAAGCAAGAATCTGAATTCTCTCTTGAAGAAGACTTTCCAATGTTTATTCATGTCTAATCTGAAGTTCACGCATAAAGCAAGGGTTTAAATACTCTTGTGCAATACAAACCCTAACAAAGATAACCTAAAAATTCATTGATCACTTATTATTATATGGATATGATGAAAATTCAATAAGATTGCATTAGGAAATAATGCAACAATTTAGTGACATAAAAATCGACCTTGAGGAGAGTTGTTAGCATGTTTCATGTAACAATTCCAACCAAGCTTAGATTATAACAAATATAGTAGCTTTAAAACTTGAGAAACGTCCTTCAAATATATTGTTATTCCCATTATTGCCATAAGGCTTACAAATAGAGATTGTAAACATTTATTTTATGTTATTCAAAGAATAATAGGTAATCGTAATAACAAAAACCTTTAATATACTAAATGATTGCAAATAGTTTCTTCTATCTTGAGTAATATCCATGTACACTAGTACTCACACTTTTGCCTCCCTTGTAGCATTATCAATGTAATAGAGAAATCAATGAAAAAATTCTGATGGATATGAGATCCAAATAATTCTTAACATTTCAAGGATAAATAGACATAATTTTTCACCACTAAAGAGGGAAGAGGTTTCACATTAAGCTCAATTGAGTCAGTTGACAACATGCTCTTGGCTAAGAAAATATTCAAAATTTTGGTAGAAAACGAATCCTTATATATTAAATGGATACATATCCACTTCCTACATGGAGAAATTTCTAGAGATTAAATTCCTCTTGGACATTAATGCAATTGCTAAAGCTAAGGGACACTACTAACTGATGAGAACCAAGGTCAACATGTTTTTAATGGAAAGCTTGTTGCCATGGATGGAGGATTACATGGAGATTCACATGGGAAGCATACTGCCATAGGTGGACAAGTTGCTACCAATGATCGATTATATGTTCTTAGTGGGCCAATCACAAGATCAAGATCCAAGAAGATCAAGGAAGCCATGTAAGGATTGATGCACAAAACTAGGCTAGATTTGGACAATTGGGCCGAATTGAAGTATTCACAATGCAAGAACAAGCCATTCAAGTTAGGCTTGAAAGAGGGAGATCCAATCTTGATCCATTGTATCAAGGATGTGGAAGACTAAACCAATCTTGAAGATTACATGTTTAGGATGTGCATTCTTGGACAGATTCTTGAAGATTACATGTTTGAGCCATGAATCATGTTCAAGACTCAAGTATTGGTTTATTTGGTTATATTTTCTTAGTATGGCCGAAATTCTATGTTAGGAAGGCTTTGGTTGTGTTTAAATCTGATTAGATGTCTTTAGATCATATTTGGATCAGATTTGATTAGTTAGAGTTTGAATTGTAATTAAGTCTTACAATCCTATTTCAAGTGGGATTGGCATGACTTAGACTTTTACTACAAGTAGGATTAGTCTGTTAAATTCATATTAGGTTTATCTTGTTTTAGATACATGATTGGTGTGATACATATCAGCTTAGGAAGTTAGAGACTTGGTCAAATTATATTTGTTATGACCTTGTTTCTTAGAGTTATACTAGAATTAGTATTTATAGGGTCTTGGACATTCATTATGAGGGAAGAATTCAGATTATTCAATTGGAAAATAGAGAGAGAGTTTTCTCCTTGAGTTCTTAAAATAACAAACCCAAAACTTGTCAAAGAAATCCTTTCTTTGTGGCATTCACAGCACTTACATTATAACCTTCGTTCAACTTTCTGTATTCCTTGGGTCTAGACTTTAATATAGTCTAAGTTTCTGGTTTCATTGTTTCTTGGGTGTAGGTTCTTTATACTAAGGTTCTTGTCTTTTTAGACAAATGGTCAAGATCCATCAACACCAGATTTGTGTTTAGGTTTCTTGGGATCATATAATTAGATTCTTGTGGGTTTTCTAGGGTTCATCTCTATTAGGTTCACATCATGTGATGTGCTGGCTAATTCCATTTAGTTAATAAATAATTCCTCAGAATTAGTTTCTGGAATTTTTTATTAGGTAGATTTAGAATGTGTATAAGACTCTGGAATTTTTTCAGAATTAATTGAATTTGATTCAATTAATAAATCAAGTCAAAGTCAACATTAGTCAGTTTTTTGAAAGGTGATGGAGTTGACTTAATTAATGACTTATGGTGAATGTGTTTTGGTTACAAGACCTTAATAAAGTTTTTATGAGATAAGAAATGTATTATTTTGATGGTAGTATAGAAGAAATGTGGAATTCAAAGAAGGTGACTTAGTGTGGGTTCATTTGAGGAAAGAAAGGTTCCCAAGCAAGAGGAAGTCCAAATTAAGCAACAGGGCTGATGGTCCATTCAAGGTGTTGACGAAAATTGGGCCTAATGCATACAAGATTGACCTGCCCAATTCCTACAATGTGTCCAATACTTTCAATGTAAGTGATTTGAGCCCATATAATGTAGATTCAATATAGGAAAGAACTTTACTTGATGAAGATCCATTCCAAGAGGGGGAGAATGATGGAGGTTCATCCAACAAAGCCTTAGACGATGTTGCAAACATGGGCTTGGGTCCAAATGATGAAGATGGTCCGGCCATAGCAGAGAAAAATGCTGATGATGATCTTTTGGGTTCAGTCATGAAATTACAGGTCCATTTGAAGCCATTTGGGCTTTATAAGGCTGCAGCTCATATTGATCCATTGCCTTATGATGAAGACGAGTTTGCGAAGCCCATTAGAGAAGCCCAAGACGTCCAAGGAGGCTGCTTCTCTGTTGGTTAGTGGCATGGAGTTGCGATCACTTGATTGAAGCTAATAAAAGCATTTAATGCTCATTATTTCCATTTTTAAGTTATGTTATTTTTTCTTTATTGTTTTGGCTATTTTAAAAACTTAATTTTCTGTTTGAATTCAATTAAGGCCGCAGGCCATAAGGGAGTGCAATGAGGGGTCAGTTTTGTGACTTTCCATTTGCAACCTTTCCTTATTTATACGCTGATTTATTTCCTTTGTAAGGGGGACTCGTGCGAATCAATTACAAACATGAATTTCAGCCAAATTTTGCTGTGATTTATCCTTAGGGTTGTTAGCTTCCCAAAACTAACATTTGGGTTTGATAGTTTTCCAAAACCTATTCGTTTTCTACGTCAACTTCATCTTATCGCCAGATTCGACCTACCCGCACTAAATCGGTCATATCTTCCAAACCAGACATCCGATTCACACAAAATTTATATTTCTTGAAACTAGACAGAAAATGCTCCAACTTTAATTAAGAAATTTTCCTAAAATTCCCATCCTATCGATCAATAATTCATCTACAAATCAGACAGTTTCTTTTTCTACATCAATTTCATCTTATCGCCAGATTCATCCTACCGGCACTAAATCAGTCATATCTTCCAAAAAACACATCTGATTCACACAAACTTTATATTTATGGAAACTAGACAGAAAATCCTACAACTTTCATTAAGATCTTTCCCCAAAATTCCCATCCAATCGATCCAGAATTTATCCACAATCAGACTATTCCACCAGAACCTATTCACAAAATTTGACCACAACTTCTCAAATTAACCTGAGCCTTAATCACCCTTTTTGCCACCACATTTACACCCAAAATGCCATCACCAATTTAGTTCAAGAGTTGAATCGAATCACAAACTTTTGATGCATAGTTTAGTCACAACCTCAATTAAACCTCCTTTGTGTGATATATGCATTAGATGCATTTTAAGGGTGGTTATGGGCATATACTCAATTTAATTAAATTGTCCATAATACATTTATATACACACACACAATATCATCCAAGTATTGATGAGATCAAAGAACAAATCCCTCAACCAAAATATTAGGACTTATGCCTTCCATTGATATGGCAAGAATCAGAATTCTTTTAGAGTTGAATTGTTGGGCAAACTCAAGCCCACTCTACATGAATATGTTCAAACCATGAAAATTAAATTTTAGGATTAATGATTGATCCTAACTGGAAGTGTTGATTTGTTAGGTAAACCCAAGGTCAATGTGGATAGAGGCAAAGTTGGCTTATATACATGGGATGTATACAAATCAAGAGTTGATAACCCAATGAGTGTGCTAAATCAATAGTTGATAGCACAAGTCGATAGTTGCATAACTAAATACAATTAGTATGAATAATACCTACCGATTGACCTAAGGTGGCTTGTTGGGCAAGCCCAAGGTCTTTCTTAGTGATATTGGACTTCAACCCACTAAGAAAACTACAAGTTTTCTCGAATTTGTAGAGAGGGCTATGGATTTGAATAAGAATAGTGAGACCCATAATCCATGTGATTAAAGTCCTTATCATATGCACTAGTGTACATTCTAAAACTTTCTCTTATTCTTCTAAGTTATTGAATCGCCACAATGTCTTTATCCAGTATGAAGCTACGCTCTCTATTAGACTCCAACAAACTCACAAGACCTAATGTCTTGGATTGGATACGAAATTTGAGAATTGTTATCAAATCTAAGAAACTAAGATATGTCCTAGATGAACCACTTCCCGATGCCCCTACTGTCGATGCATCTGATGAGGATCAGAAAGCTTATAAGAAGCTACTGAATGATAGTGAACTGGCTAGCTATATAATGTTGGCCTCTATGTCACTAGAACTACAAAAGCAGCATGAGGCTGTAGATGCTCATACCATAGTCTACCATCTAAGGATCTATTTGATGAGCAAGCTCGGTTTGAAAGGTTCGAGACCTCAAGGTTGCTTTTCCTCTCAAGATGGTTGAGGGATCATCTCCAGTGCAGTATACGCTGAAGATGTATGGATACATTGAGAGGTTAGCCAGTTTAGGTTTCTTAATGGATCATGAATTAAGTATAGACTTAATTCTAACTGGTTTGACCGATGGTTATACACAGTTTGTGCTTAACTATCAGATGAGCCAAGTATCCACATCAATTCTTGAACTAATTAATCTACTCAAAACAGCCGAACAAACTGCCAAGAAAGCCAATAAGGTTATGATGCTGGTGGACTCTCCTTCTAGTTGTCGAAAGAAGAACCAAAAGAAGAAGAAAAAGTCCAAGAAGCCAATGGGAGGAGTAGCCAAGAAGAAGCCAAAGGAGACAACATCAAAGGGGATATGCTTCCATGGCAACAAGAAAGGACATTGGAAGAGGAACTGCAAAGCTTACTTGTAGGCATTAGATGTCCCACCGGCCACTTTAGATATATTATTTGTTATTGAAGTTAATACTATTTCTGAACATAACATTTGGATATTAGATACCGAATGTGGCTTACACATATGTGTTGATATGCAGGGTCTCAGGGATAGGAGACTGCTCAAGAAGGGAGAGATGGACCTACGTGTGAGAAATGGAGTAAGAGTTGCCGCATTAGCTATAGGAACATATGTTTTGTACCCGTTGTGACAAAGAACATTGTATCTGTTTCATGTCTTAATAAAGCAAGATTTCATTTAACCTTTTCAAGTAATGGTTGTTCAATTAAGTTGAATGAAATATTGTATGGTACTACTATATTTTGCAATGGTATTTACATATTAGATATGTGTAATCTAATTTTAAAAATTAATGACAATAAAAGACAAAAATGAGATAACTTAAAATCATCTTACTTGTGGCATCGTCGACTTGGCTATACAAGTAAGAAACGTATGACTAAGCTACACAAGAATGTTAGCTTAGAGTCATTTTATTATGAATAATATGACACATGTGAATCTTGCTTGTTAGGCAAGATAACGAAATCACCTTTTAAAGGAAAGAGTGAATGAGTGAATAGATTATTAGACCTAATACATTCTGTTGTATGTGGTTTGATGTCCATTCATGCCAGAGGTGATTTTATGTACTTCATTACCTTTATCGATGATTATTCACGATATGGGTATGTGTATTTAATGAGATATAAGTTTGAAGCATTTGAAATGTTTAAATAATTTAGACATGCAGTAGAGAAACAACTCAGTAGAAGTATCAAGACACTTCAATCAAATCGAGGTGGTGAATACTTAAACGAGGAGTTTCTAACTTATCTTAGGGATAACGGGATTGTATCCCAATGGACTCCACCTTACATACCGCAACATAATGGTGTGGCTGAAAAGAGAAACTGAGACATGGTAAGGTCAATAATGGGCTTAGCAAATCTACTGAAATCCTTTTGAGGTCACGCACTCAAGACCACTATTTATATGATAAATAAAGTCCCTTCAAAAATAGTTGATCTTACTCCATATGAGATATGGACTAACAAAAAGCCCTATTTTTCTCATATGAAAGTATGGGGTTGTTCGGCTTACGTAAAGCAGATTTAATCAGACAAGCTTGAAGCGAAATATGATAAATGTCTATTTATAAGATATCCTAAGGAAATAATTTGATATCAATTCTATAATGCTTTAGAGCAAAAGGTCTTTGTCTCAAAGCATGCTATCTTTTTAGAGAAAGAGTTTCTTTTAAGAGAAGACAGTGGGAGCAAAATTGAACTTGATGGAGTTCATGATACTCACACAGACGCAGATCAACTGCTTAAACCCGAAATTGTTGTTTACGGAGATGAGACAATAGTTGAACCTTTTGATACACAAAATGTTTGTAAGTAAAGTAGGACATGTAATGTTCCGGAGAGATATGAAATTCTCGTAAGTGAACAAAATAACGTATTGCTTATAGAGGACGATGAGCCTACAACCTATAAAGAGGCTCTGAAGAGTTCATAATCTGAAAAATGACTTCACGCTATGAAGTCTGAAATGGATTCCATGTTTGAAAACCAAGTTTGGACTTTGGTTGACCCACCTGAAGGGATAAAATCCATAGGGTGCAAGTAGATTTTCAAGAAGAAATTTGACATGGATAGTAATGTGATTATCTATAAAGCGAGGCTAGTTGCTAAAGGATATCATCAAAGATAAAGAGTTGACTATGAAGAGACATTTAGCCCCGTAGCCATGCTTAATCTATTGAATACTCCTAGCCAATGCTATTCATTATGATTATGAAATATGGCAAATGGATGTGAAGACTACTTTCCTGAATAAAAACCTAGTTGAGGATTTGTATATGATACAACCTAAGGGCTTCATATCCAAAGATGCAAAAAGTTATACAAGCTTCAGAAATCTATTTATGGATTGAAGTAAGCTTCTAGGAGTTGGAACATCCGATTTGATGAGACAATCAATGAGTTTGGTTTCTCACAAAACCTTGATGAACTTTGTGTGTATAAGAAGGTTAGTGGGAGTGCTATTATATTCCTTGTATTATAGGTTGATGAAATATTACTAATAGAAAATGATGTCTCAAGTTTGTAATCAGTTAAAATTTGGTTGTCCCAGAATTTTTCCATGAAAGACTTTAGAGAAGCAACTTATATATTGGGAATAAAGATCTATAGAGTCTATATCAAGAAAGTTGCTAGGTATTTCATAGTCGACATACATAGATAAAGTGCTAAAGAGGTTTAGCATATTCTAAAAGAGGGTTTCTTCCCACTACTCATGGGATAAAAAAACTCTCAAAATCTATATGTCCCGAGATGCAAGATGAGAGGACTTGCATGAGTATATGCTATGTTATGTACAAGACCTGATATATTGTATGCTCTAAGTGTTACAAGTAGTTATCAACCAGATCCGGTGAGTATCATTAGATGGTTGTCAAAAATATCCTAAAGTACTTGAGAGGACTAAGGATGTATTCTTGATATATGAAAATGGAGATCTCGTAGTGAGTGGACATATGGATGCTAGTTTTCAATCTAACCAAGTTATAACTCCAAATCCCAGTCAGGTTATATTTTCAAACTGAATAGTAGAGCAGTCAATTGAAAAAGTTCCAAACAAGAGACGACTACAGATTTAACGACTAAATCAGAGTACATTATAGCTGTGGAAGCAGCAAAAGAAGTTGATTGGATTAAAAAGTTTGTTATGAAAGTTGGAGTGGTTCCGAGCATTGTAGACCAGATACTATTGCACTATGACAATAATGGGGCTATTTCTCAAGCCACCAGCAAGGTCTCATCAGAGGTTCAAGCATATACTTGGTAGATATCACCTGATCACAGAGATAATTGAAAGATGTGATGTGAAGATAGAGAGAGTACCCACAGATCAGAACATCGTTGATCCATTGACTAAGCCACTTCCCTAATTGACTTTAGTGTAAGTAGGAGATTGTTAGAGTAGTGCTCCAAAGGCAATCACCTTTAGCACTTTTGTACAAACTTTATTTTGATTAATAAAGCGAAAGGCAGTTTTCATTAATTTGATGTTCGTTTATATATTAATTGATGTCGATCTTAAATCGAATTAATGAAGTCTATAATACAAAACATAGCATGAAGGAAATCATAATGAGATCATGATAATAAGATTCCTATCATGTGCAATTATGTTAGTATCTAAACAATTCCTAATCATACGATTAATAAGACATGACATTATTAATCCAGATAGACTAGCACATGTTATACTCCTTGATTTAATCAAGCGGTGGATCTCACAAACTGTAAGCATGAGATGCTTAGAGTTAACATGTGGATGCTTACTAAGAGTAGTAAGTATATTAGATGACCCGCTATGAGATTATCAAATGAATGATCTATCAAATGTCAATGATTAATCTCATCATAGCAATGGTGCAAATATTTTTATACTTGAGGTAATCAAAGATATTTTAGATACTGATCGTGTGCTTTGACATCATTCCTTGTTGTCTCAAGACGAGGTTGGTCATAGGGTGGTGATTAGGTATAGCTATTGGTATTCGACGGTAATTGGGTAGCCAATAAAAGATTTACCACTATTGACAGAAGAAGATGATACCCACGACCTCTTGTTGGGGTCATTACTCAGGAGTATCTAGCAAGAGCAGTTATGTATCATAAAGAGAGTCTTTAAAGACACATAGAGTAATAAGATCTCAGGACAAGAACTAATATCACTTGGACTAGATGTGACGTAGTCAGTCTAGTGGGAGTTGACATATAGCCCATACTATGAACCAAGTAGGGTATAGAATGGTGAAGGGGTGAATTGCACGGCAATTGTCTATGGAAAGGTTCATAATTAGAGAATTAACTATTGAAGAGTTCTTGTGTTAATTCACTTATATTCTGATAAATTGGCATCATGAAACCTTTCATGATTTGCTTAAATTAAGAGTTAATTCAAGTAGCATGAAACCATCTATGATTTGCTCAGATTAAGAGTTAATTCAAGTTCCCAAAATAATCGAAAACTTAAGGGTCACATGCATAAAAGATCGGATGAAAAACAAAGTATGTATGGATGCTTTTAAGTAGGCCACGATCGTGGCTCATAGGCCATAATCATGACAGAATGCTCGACCGATGTACATAAGTGAGTTCTTCACTTATGTACGGGGGTCTAAAAAATCTAACAAGTTCTTACACACTCAACATAAGTGAGTTCTTCACTTATGTACGGGGGTCTAAAAAATCTAACAAGTTCTTACACACTCAAGTGAGAGGATAAGGGGTCTAGAAGAGTTCTAGAGAGAGAGAAAAGTGGTCTTAATTTTTTTCATGTAATTTATGCAATTATTGCATAAATCTAATTACATGCAAGATATTCTAGATTTATCTCTCCATTTAAACATCTACTTGAACTTATCAAGTTTGGTGTTATAACTACCTTTACAAACTTCTTCTTTTTCCTCTTTGAGTATTTTTGGATGATCAAGGAAGGGTTTGGTGTTTGCCACAACCCAAACAAGGAGAAAAATCAAGAAAGGAGGTGAACAAAAGGTACAAGTGTTTAAATTTCATGTTCTTATGATCTGTCTATCCTTGCATGTGTGTTTCTAGATTTTCGAGGTTCTCATAAGATCAGAATTTATATTTCGACACTTCCGCTGCATTGTCATGCATATGATGCATGTATACATGGCATCCCAATAGTCTCTTGGTGAAAATCATGACTCTTGGCTAAGGGACACATCCTTTGGCAAAGAGTCATGTATCTTCACTTAAAGTCATGATGGTACACTCATGACATTCTTGTACATAAACCCCTTTTGGCCAAATGGTTACAATCATTGGCTGAATGGTCACAACCATTGGCCGAAACAACACATCCTTTCATCCAAAGTACACATCCCTTAGTGAAAGGGTGTCAAGTATATTCATTATAAGGCAAAGTACATTATGAATCTTCCCTATTGGTCAAATTCAACCTCGGCCGAATTCATGTATCCATGTGGAGACAATGAACTTGCAATCTAAACGCATGCATGGGAAGATCCACTATGGCATGTGATACAAAGATCACCTTGGGACTTGAACTTTTACCGAAGTTGATCATCAATGCCTTTTGCACGGCAGTCTCACTTAGGTTCACTTAAACAAGACTTCAGTCTTCAATGACCCTCGAAGTATTAACCTCGCATACTCGAAGAAACAATGCTACGAAAGTAATAAGAAATAAAGACAACAAAAGAACACAAGAGAGATACGGTCAAACTAACCTTTATATTACTTTCCCTCAAAAGAATACAAGGAATGCTCTCTCTCTTAGTGAGTTGAGAGCAAAGCTCAAATGAGCTATATATAAGCATTCTAACTTGGATGCTAAGTTACATTTAGAATCTCACTCAAACTGAATTGCCTAAGATCGTGCTAAGATCACGTCTATCTCTATCAGATTACATCACGCGAACCAATTGGATGACACCTCCATCCAAATAGGACTTTAACTGATAAGATAGAATCTATAAGATAACAGAAAGATAGAGTTTACATTCTACTAGAAAACTAGCATCCTTATCCTGAAAGATCTCCACTATCTTCAAATTTCGAATCTCACTGTAACTCTAACTCTTCGTCATTGCCACATCATCCAAGATCTTCTCCATGATCTCTATCCACTGATAATGTAGTGTGATATCGTCGAAGCCTACATAGCACACTGGCCTGATCCAATGCTTTCCACAACAAGTTTGTTAGTCCATCCATCAAAGCAATGGCTTAAGTCCTTAGTCCGTCAAGTCCTTAGCCAAGGTCGAGTCAATCTTCACAAGGTCCGAGACTATACCAAAATTCGCACCAAGTCTAATCACACTCGCCCACGTTTACCTTAGTATTTTTGTATGCCTCCCTCATGCGTGTAATCCAACTAACCTCCCTCCTAAGGCTCCTCATGAAGGTCGCTGAGAAGTGCTCTGAAGTTTAAGGGTCTAACAAACCACCTCCCACTAGATAGATTCGACGCCCTCGTCAAATTAGTCTAAAGGTAGGCATTCACCTGATCTTCGAATTGCCACAAGGTCATATCTTTCTCCCATGTAGCTTCTGCGATAGGTTTACCTTTCCACTGAATCAAGAACTCGGTCCGTCAATTCTTCTTGTGTTGACCCATTGTTCGATGATCTAGGATCTTCTCCACTTGATCCTCGAACTGTTTCTTCACAACTGGTGGCGCTCGTTTCACCTGACTCCTATATGGATCTAATGCATACTCATACCAAGGCTTAAGAAAACTAATATGAAAAGTAGGGTGTACCTTTAATGTTCGGGCAACTTCAACCAGGATGCCACGTTCCCTACTTTGTGCAGCACTTCAAATGGTCTATCGTACTTCAGCACCAAACCCCTATAAACCTGCTTACTCAAGATCTTTTTCCAAATCTTTGGGGTTAGTTTCAACAAAACTTTATCTCCCATGTCAAATTCTAACGGTCTCCTCTGAAGATCTGCTTGCTTCTTCATCTGTCGAGAAGCTTTTCGAAGACTGTCCCTCACCTTATCCAATAACTCTTGCTTCTCCATCGCAAACTTATGTGCCATAGGATATTTGCCACCTGTTCTTTGTTGAGTAATCTTTAGTGGTGTGAGAGGCTGTTGTCCCAACACAATCTCAAAGGAACTTTTCTCTGTAGCCGAAGATCTATGCAAGTTATAGCAAAACTGTATAGTATCAAGTAAACTTAACCAATTATATTTACTTGCACTTACATAATCCCGTAGGTACTCCATCAAACCGTTGATTCTTTCTGTTTGGCCGTCAGTTTGTGGGTGATTTGCCATTGAAAACTTTAAATCGCAACCCATCATATTAAAAAGGGACATCCATAATTGGCCCGTAAATCTGACGTCTCGGTCACTCACAATATCTGCTGGAACTCTGAAATACTTGAACACGTTCTTGTAGAATAGCTCGGCCGCAATATCTGAGGGACAAGTCACAGGAGTTGGCACGAAGATCGCATACTTGGAGAATCTGTCAACCACCACCATGATTGATGCCATATTGTCCACTTTTGGAAACCCACTAACGAAATCCATTGAAATTGACATCCACGATCTCTCGGGGATGGATAAGGGCAGTAGCAAACCAACTTCCTTCTTTCTCTCTGGCTTATTAACTGACACATAAGGCACGTCTTGACGTAATATTCCATGTCATTCTCCATCTTCGGCCAAAAGTAGGAACGAGATAGGAGCGCTAGCATCCGTTGGACTCCTAAGTGACCAGTCCACTGCAAGTCATACGTCTCCTTTAACAACTGTTTCTACAATCCACCAAAGCTCGACACATACACTTGACTACTCTTAGTTATCAAAAACCCATCATCGTCGAGCCAAAACCTACGTACATCACCTTCCTTAACTTGAGAAATCAACTTATAGTACATAGTGTTTAATAGAGCTGCCGCTTTAATTTGCTCCAATATGTTGGACTCTACCCTCGTGACCAAATAAAGGGTCGCAAATACCTCCTTCCTACTCAAGGCATCTTCCACGTTGTTGTGCCTCTCTGGTTTATGCTCCCATATGAAGTCATACTCAGCAAGAAACTCCTACCACCGGGTTTGTTTTTATGACAACTTCTTTTGGGTCCTGAAAAATGTGTTAGCAACTTTATTTGTTCAGACAATGAACCTAGTTCCTAGCAAATATACTCGCCACATCTCAAGGTAATGCACCACTACAAGCATCTCCTTCTCGTGGGTCGAGTAATGCTGCTCCGTACTATTAAGCTTTCGGCTTTCAAATGCTACCAGATGACCCTCCTATATAAGGACTCCACTAATGGCTTTGTCCGAAGCATCAATATGTACCTCAAATGGAAGATCGAACACAGGTAGCTTCAACATCAGTTCGGTTGATATAGCAACTTTAAGCTTCTCGAATGCCTCCGTACATGCACTCGACCAACACCACTCTTGCTTCTTCTTCAGCAAGTTAGTCAATGGCGCTACTTTCTTGGAGTATCCCATAATGAACAGCCTATAGTAGTTCGCCAGGCTGAGAAAATTTCACAATTATTGTACTGTTATGGGGGCCTGTCACTCAACTATCGCTTTCACCTTCCTTGGATCCATTCTAACCTGACCCTTGCTCACCACGTGACCCAAGAATTTGATCTCCAACTAGGCAAACTCACACTTCTCCATCTTCACGTAGAGCTTGTGCTGTCTCAGTCTCTCGAACACTCGCCTCAAGTGTTCCACATGTTTTGCCATGTTAGTACTATACACCACGATGTTGTCTAAATAGACCACCACAAACTCATCCAACAAATTGTACAGTACATCATTCATAAGGTTGCAAAATGTAGCAGGGAAGTTAGTTAATCCAAACGACATAACTAAAAATTCGTAGGATCCATACCAAGTTACACAAGTTGTCTTTTGCTCATCACCCTCAGCAATCTGCACTTGCCAATACCCACTTCGAAGATCCAACGTAGTGAATACCTCAGCCCTTAATAACCTATCCATCAAATCCTGAACCAAGGTACCAGATACCTGTTTTTGATCGTTACCTTGTTCAGCGCTCGATAGTCCACACACATCCGAAGTGACCCATCGTGCTTCTTTTGAAATAATACCGAGGCGCCATATGGAGCTTTAGATGGTTGGACGAACCCTACCTCCAACAACTCACTAAGTTGTTTATGAAGTTCCGCCAATTCCATTGGGGACATCCTATATGGGACATGCAAGTGGGATCATTCCAGGAGCCAACTCGGTCCTATGATCTACCTCACAACGAGGGGAAGGAGTTTTCAGCAACTCTTTTGGCAACACCGCCCAAAACTCCCTCAACAAACTGACTTCTACCACGTGGTCTTCACTGATTTCCCACATGGTAGCAAGATTGGTCTCCATGCCTTTCTTCAACCCTTTCTCAATGCTCATAGCCGAAAGTCCTACCAAAGTTGTAGCATTTGTCGTTCCACCATCGAACCTACTACAATTCATGTAGAAGGAATTTTGATCTTGCATTAACATCATACTCCCAAACTCAGATACAACACCACCTTTGCTCCTTTAAGGAAATCGACCCCCAATATCATCTCGAAATCCTCCAATGGTATGATAATGAAATTTATCTTGGCTCGCCAACTTCCAATTCTGACTGGAACATTATAAGCAATTCTTACAACTGCTTGTGCCTTCCCCTCAGGGGTTTTAATCTTCATCGAGGCATTGGACACCCTTATGTGACATTCGAACCATCCTTTCAGCTAGGAAACTGTGGATCGCACCCGTATCCAACATTGTGGTCATGTCTTTCTCCCCAACCTGTACACCCACGTACATTAGTCTATCAAAGGGAACTGACTTGGTACTAACCACATTAAGCAAGGCGGTCAGATTTAGTACTGCATCTTCTGAAGATTCACCGTCTTCTTTGGCAATTAGGACATTTAGCTTCTCCTTTCTCAGGCACTCTCTGGCAAAGTGTGGACCGCTACACAAGTAAAAAGCAACCTTGCCCTTCTTCGAGGATGTCTCCCCATTCTTAGAGCTACCATTCTACTTGCCCTTGCCCTTGAAATACCTCTTCTTGGAGTCTTTCTTCTTCTTTCCCTTGGTCTTCTCCTGTTGGGCGTGGCCTTTGCCCTTGGAAGAATTTGAGGAGCTCGCCTTAGATTCTTTCGCCATTCGAAAATCTACCAAGGCATTAGCCACTTTGATTGCACCAACCACGTCCTTCACATTTTGCCTCCATAACTCCATTTGAGCCTACAGTTGTAACCTAGACAGAAAGTTGAAAAGCTTGTCCTCGTCTGACATATTCTTAATATCCAACATTAGAGAACTAAATGATTTAACATAATCCCTTATCAATCCATCCTGCTTGAGTCTTTTCAAGGCATCCCTCACAAGCCAAGAAGTATTTATGGGAAGGAACTGATCCTTGAGCTCCTTCTTCATCTGCACCCACGATTCTAAAGGAGTTCTACCCGCACTGATCTCCATAGAGGTCCTCTTCCTCCACCAAAGCTTGGCATCCCCATCCAAGTACAAGGTCGTCATATTGACCTTCTCAACATCACGTACCCTAGCAGCCGCAAAGTACTACTCGATATCCCACAAGAAATTCTCCAGCACCTTAGCATCTCGCACACCTTCAAACACCCTAGGTTCATGTACCTTTATAGAGGAAAGTTGTGGTGTGGAGCTTTTAACTGGCTCGACGTCTAGAGTTGCAACAGCACGCCTCAGCACGGTGATCTCTAGCTAGGCCTCCTTTTGTACCTTCAACATATCCACCATTTGTTGTTGCAACTGTTGAATCTGTGCCTCCAACATCTCGAATCGAGTATTGTGAGATGTGACCTCTTCCTCCCCTTGAAGAATTGGCCCAATGAGTGCTTCTGCCCTAGTCACTCATTCTGTCAAGTTGCCTACTGCCATCTTGAAATTTGGCTTTGATACTAGTTGATACAAAGGTGACGCAACTCACCAAGATAATGGAGACTTGAGGATGCCAATGGGTCCAATTATAAGGTCACACTCCAACAAGCTCAAGGCACAATTTCAGATTTATGCACAAGCCTTTGTTTCATAAGAACTTCAAGAAGTTTTGTTGATCAAGCTTGGGGAAGAGCTTAGGGACAAGCATAAATGTGTGTGTACATTAGAGGTATCAAACCAAGAGGGCTAACACTTAGCCAATTTTCACAAGCACAAGTCTAATCAATGGGTTTGGGCTTATTTTATCTTATAAGCGGACTTTGTCATGGGCTGATTTGTGTTAAGTGTGCATGTGTTTCATTAAAAAAGTCATGTACATGTTTTATTTTAAGGAACCAAGCATGTGGGCCTAGTTAAAAAACCCAATCCGCCCCTCTTAAGTTAGTCTTCTATGTTTTCTTGTTACCTTATCCTATTTGGATTACGATTAGGCAATTTTAATTAGTTTTGAAGCCCAAATCTGTGTGGGACTTGTTTTTGGGCAGATTTGTTTCAAGAAAGCCTTTCTGGATGTTTTGGGCTTTCGTTAGGGTTTTAAGGTTATCTTAGTTAAGGTTTGTATTGTACAAGGGTATTTAAACCCTTGCTTTATGTGTGAACTTAAGATCAGACATAAATAAAAAAATTGAAAAGTCTTCTTCAAGAGGGATAAAAAAATTGGAAAGTCTTCTTCAAGAGAGAATTCGAATTCTTGCTTGTTTTACCTTAAGGATTGATTTAACTTATCTAGTAAGTTCTAACTTGTGGAGTTAATTCAATTCTTGCAATATTTACTTATACTCTTTGTTACCAACTCTTTGCTGTTTTGGGGGTGAAGGGTCATGTTAGATTGATTGAATTTAAGTATTGGGAACAATCATTGAAACGGAAATGATCTCTATTGACTCTGGATTGTTGTCGTATCACCTAGGAGTATCATGCAATCGGACAACATCTTTAACGAACATATCAACAATATGCACGGCATCATCAATCTTACGGCGTACAATGAAATGTGCCATTTTACTAAATCTATCCACAACAACAAAGATGCTATCATACTCCTTCTTTGTCTTAGGTAAACCCAAAACAAAGTCCGTAGATATATCCATTCAAGGGTCAGTAGGTAAAGGCAAAGGGGTATACAATCCATGAGATTTAGAAGTGGATTTGGCCTGTCTACAAGTAATGCATCGACTACATACACGATCCACATCCTTGCGCATACATGGCCAATGAAAATGTTCTTGCAAGATATCTACTGTCTTGGTAATCCCAAAATTTCCCATTAACCCACCACTATGCGCCTCATTCACAAACAGCTCACGCAACGAACAATTAGGTACACATAATTGATTTCCATGATATAAATAATCATAAGACCTAAAGTACTTATGAAATGCACCATGTTCATTTGCGGCATACATACTAGCAAAATTCACATAAGTGGCATACAATTCCTTAGTTTGCTCAAATCCCAACAACTTAGAGCTAAGAGTAAAGATTAAGGAATACCTCCTAGATAAGGCGTCAACCACTATATTTTCCTTCCCTTGCTTGTAGAGCAGCACGTATGAAAAAGTCTCCAAAAATTCCATCCAAGTCGCATGTCTCTTACTCAATTTACCTTTGCTCTTCAAATGCTTAAGTGACTCGTGATCCGTCTGAACGACAAACTCCTTTGGTTGAAGGTAGTGCTGCAAACCTCCAATGCTCCTACCACGGCATTGAGTTCCTTGTCAAAGGTAGGATAGTTGAGTTGGGCACCACTCAACTTCTCACTGAAGTATGCAACTGGCTTTCCTTCCTGTAACAACACATCACCTATACCAATCCTAGAAGCATCACATTCAACTTCAAGCATTTTATCAAAATTGGGCAAACAAAGAATAGGAGTAGAACACAAATTTTCTTTTAACAAGTTAATAACACGTTCTTGCTCTTTCCCTCATGTAAAACCACTCTCTTTCTTAATCTCAGTCAAAGGTGCAGCAATGGTAGAGAAATCCTTCACAAACCCCCTATAGAAAATAGCAAGTCCATGAAAACTCCTCACCTCAGTCACACTCTTAGGTGTCGGCCATTCTTGAATAGCCTTCATCTTTTCACTATCCACTTCAACTCCCTTCGAACTAACCACAAATCTTAAGAAATTCAACTAATCAATGTAAAATGTACACTTCTTAAGATTTGCATAAACTTCTTTTTTCTCAACACATCAAGAACATCCCTCACATATATGACATGCTCATCCAACGTAGTGCTATACACAAGAATATCATCAAAGTAAACAACTAGAAATCTGCTTAGAAATTCACACACGACATGATTCATTAACCTCATAAAGGTACTAGGTGCATTAGTTAAGCCAAAAGGCATCACTAACCACTCATACAACCCATACTTAGTTTTAAAAGTAGTTTTTCATTAATCCCTAGGTTGCATTCGAATTGGATGATAACCACTTTTCATATCAATTTTTATGAACATGCACGCACCATGCAACTCATCTAACATGTCGTCTAACCTAGGAATGGGATGTCTATACAATCCACGCACATCCTCCACATTCCATCCTTCTTTGGCACCAACAAGATAGGAACAACACACGAACTCAAACTTTCTCTCAGATGACCCTTCTCCAATAGCTCATACACTTGTCTTTGAAGCTCCTTTGTCTTCTCAGGATTGCTCCTATAGGCTGGTCAGTTTGGTATTTGAGCTCTGGGCACAAAGTCAATTTGATGTTCAATACCCCGTAAGGGTGATAGCCCTTTAGGTATTTCCTCAGGAAAGACATCTCCATATTTCTGCAAAAGAGAAAAACACTTGGCAAATCTTAATGATGGTTAGTTTCTGCCGTAAAACACTTCCTATATCTAACTAACACAAGTGCTTTTTTCTCTCCACATGCTCTCCTCAAATCTTTTCCCTTAGCAAACAAGTTCACCTTCTTTTTTTCTCTTGCTCTTCTTTTCTCTCTCTACACTTTTCTCTCTTGCACATCTCACTTTCTTTTCCTCAATCGTGTAGTCACTTCCCATTGGGCCAATCTTATTTTTCTTTTGGGCCTCTTTTCCCTCTTCTTTTTCTTGAACTTCATTACCCGAACCCTCCTCACTTTTTATTGCTTTGGCCCTGTCCAAGTAGATCTCATAAGGTGACAATAGTACCAAGATGATATTTATACTCTTGAATTTAAAGGAGTACCTACTGGTGTACCCATCATGCTTTACACGCCTATTAAATTTCCATAGTCTCCCTAACAAAAAATGACCTGCCTGGATAGATACCACAACACAAAGTATCTAATCCTCATATCTACCCACTAAAAATGACACTAACACCTGCTTTGTCACTTTCACCTCACCACTGTCATTAAACCATTGTAACTTGTATGGCTCAGGCTGCTTCCTACATGTTAACCCCAATTTGGTTACCATAGTCATACTAGCGACATTTGCACAACTACCCCCATCACACCTAGAATAAAATAAGTTTTCTCTCTGATCTAAAGCCTCCTTTACCCGAGCACTCAAAAGCCTCTTAACAACAAGTGCTTCTCCTGTGGTAGCCCTCTCCATGCAATTATCATCACTATCATTTTCATCACATGGCTAGGGATCACATGCACTATCATCCTCAGACTCAACTACCCCATTATCTCTCATTTACATGACTTTCTTATTAGGGCATTGAGATGCAATATGACCCAAACCCAAACATTTAAAGCATTTAACACTAGAATGTTTACTAGAAGATGCTTGGGTGTTAGGTATACCTTTTGTTTCAGCCCCTACATTCGGCCTCTTTAGAGTCTCCTTAAAATTGACACCCTTGTCCTTTGGTCTCTCATCCCTTTTGGCCCATTTCGAGTTCCAATTATGGCTAGAACTCATTCCACCCCTTGTTGTCACTCTAATCTTGAGTTGCCTCTCCACTTTTATAGCCATGTTCACCATGTCTTCAATCTTTACATAGTGTTGCAACTCCACCACATTGGTTATCTCTTGGTTTAACCCACTCAAGAAACGTCCCATAGTAGCCTCTGGGTCCTCCTCAATATTAGCTCAGATCATGGCTATCTCCATCTCCTTGTGGTAGTCTTCCACTGACTTAGACCCATGTGTGAGTCCTTGGAGTTTTTGATGCATCTCC
>JAOTAY010051408.1:0-19874 GCA_025629805.1 Erythroxylum baracoense
TCATTTGTTTCTAACATTATTATTATTTGATTGTCATCAAAATTAATCATCGTAAAGTCCTCTTGACTTAACAATATGAACCCATACATTTCAGGGTCGCAGAATCACCTAGATTTTTATTGGTCTAATAATGCAAGTACTCACATAGAACATCAAGACTTATTTGAATTTTAGCAAGATGGATCTAGTTTATGGGAGTCCAAGCTGGAAAAAATTATGGATAAGCTCACAGATATGGAAGAGAACCAGAAGAGATTGGAAAAGAAGTTTGAGCAAGTAACCGAAGATCATGCTTTTCTATTCACAATCTAGGGGTTAGAATAGGCCAGCTTTCTAAGGAATTTTGTAAGCAAAGTGTGAAAAACTGTCTGTATAGCATGAATGTAAATTCAATAGAGCCATGTCAGGCTATCATACTTAGGAATGGGGTAGAGCTAAAAGAACCAGCGAGAAATCGAGCTAAACTCGACCTTAGAGAAGATTAAGAAATCAAAGAAGAGGATTAAGAAAATAATGCCAACCCTTCCTTTTATTCACCAGTTCTTGATATACCATATGTGAACATTGAAAAATCTTAGTGACATGTTTAAGAAAAGAACTCTATATTTTAGATTAATGATGATCAAATGACATTCAACATGAATGATGTAACTAAGAATCTGAAGGTTAGTAGCTCATTCAAAATAATTGATGTGTTTGAATCTTCTAAAGAACAAGAGGACAAAGAATATACAACAATAGACGTCGAGTTTGAAGAAGTGATGAAGGTATCTGCTCGTGAAGCGGAAGAAGCAGAGGAGATGAAGGTGATTAAGGAAGAAAGAGAGCAACTCACCTTCGTACAGGATAAACTGTTGGATTCAATGGAAGATTTAGGGAGTTTCATTATTCCCTATTTTATTGATAGTTTGTTAATGAGAAGGACATTGATGAAATTAATTGGTTTTCTCAACTTTATTAATATTTTCCTTCTGATCATTTTGCAATTTGTAGCTTACTTGTAGGCTACAAAATTGATGTTGAACAAGAAGGGTGGAAGCAAGCCGCTCATAATTGATTCTGGATGAGTTTTAAAGGATTAAGGTCAAGCTAATGACTATAAATTAGCAAGTTTAGTATTTAGGTTTAAATTATTACGTAGATCGATTGGTGTTAAATTTCAAAATAGGTTCTTAATAATTTGGAATGTTTTGGAGGGTTAACTCTCTTACTTTTTTTTGAAGCAAGTATAAGATAGGGCAGTAATCATGGGCATCAAGCACAAGTAATTGCCACCTCCGATGCCATCACCACCTCCATCTCTATAGGATTTATATCTAACCCATTTATTTTTCTTTTTCAAATTAGCCTTCAGTTTTAATTTTTCCTATATGTGTATTTCTATTTTATTTTTTCTGTTACTTTAAATTATGTCTTTTCTTTTCTTTTATATGTTGTTTGTTTCCTTCTCACATTGAGGACAATGTGTTGCTCAAGTGTGGGGAGGGATTATGTGTTTTTATTTTGAATGTGATTTTTGCATATTGTATGATAGTTATTAGGTTTTCATTTTGTGAAATGTTTGAATGTGCCAATGGCTTAAATGAAGTGGAATTTGTTTAATTTTGAACATAGTCTATTAGGTTGTAAATAATCATTAGCTCACAAAATTAGTGAATTAGGAGTCTTTTGGATAAATATACAGCTTAATTAGGATTTAGTGTAAATTTAGCACCTATAGGTTATCACATTCATTCATAATTTAAGGCCTTTCAATTTAAATAGCTTAACTAGTATTTTTTATGGAAATGAGTAGCTTAAACAACAAGGTAGGCTAATAATTAAAAAACTATTTTTGTTAAATAAATCACTATTTTGCTGGCCTTTGGGTTATGAATAGAGCTAGTAGCCAATTGAAAACGTGATATAGCTGAGTAATCAGATCAATACGCATCATAAATGTGTGCCTTCGAGTCAAAAAGCTATAATGACATTTCAACCAAGCTAATAAAAACATGACTTAGTTGAGTAACCGGATTGACATTCGTTACCAATGTTTGCCTCTGCGTAAAAAGACTAAGTCTATGTTCAAAACTAAAATTTTAAAAAATTGTGTTAAGTTAAAAATCCTACCGAACTTATAGTAAGCTTGACTTTTCATGAAAATATACTTAGGAACAGTTATAGAGTTTGAAGGACCAAATAATTATTAATGTGTGTGTACAATTGAAAAGGGTAAATAATTTAAAATTTAGATCTCGATTAAATTGTATATTTAGCTCAAAGACCCTAGACATAGATTTTGCTTGTTAATGATTAAATATAACTTGTAGGATTGTTTTTAAGATTAAATTTATTTTATGAAGTTAAAGACATTACCTCATTATTGCATTATATGTTGTGTGGTTTTTATGTTGTTTGCTTGAGGACAAGCAAATGTTTAAGTGTGGGGATGTTGATAGTTGTGATTTGCATTATGTTTTAGGGTTTAATTTGTTAAGTATTTAGTGTTAATTTGAGTGTTTAGTGCATATTTAGGTTTTAATTGTATTAGTTTATGTATTTAAGTGTGTTTATGGGTTAGTATGAGTCTTTGAGCTTAAATGTTATATTTTTGAGGCACTTTGATGTGTTTGATAGTGTTTTAGGGTAAACGGAAAAGAACGTAGAAGTTTTGAAGAGTTTCGGGCTAAAAACACAGCCCACGATTGTGGCATAATAGGCCATAATCGTGATAGAAAAAGGAGAGAGCTAACAGGACCCTAGCCACGGTCGTGCACTTTGGGCCATGATCGTGACAGAGAGTTATATGCCAGGCCACGATCGTGCACTATGGGCCACGAACGTGACAGAGAGGGTTAGGTGCTAGCCATGATCGTGGCTTGCATCGGGTTGAAGCAAAAACTCTAGTTTTGTAAGATTTTTCATACCGTTTCGACCCCAACTTAAGCCTAGGGCATCCAAAGTATAAATGCATCATAAAGGGACAAAACCAGCAGCTTGGGAGAGTCTAAAAAGAGAGCATTCATGTCAACCATATTTCAAAAAAAAAGCCTAGAGAGTTATCGAGAGATTGAGGAAGGAGACAAAGTAAGAGAGTCACGAAGACGAAGCTTGACACGATGCACTTCCCGAAACAGGTGGTTTCTCGCAGTCGCTACCTCCACGAATCCATTCCGACAGTATTTCTATTTTTATTTCAATTTTATGGATGTATGAAATTGGGATGATTATTGAAATTAATTGTTGTTGAGTGTTGATTTATGTCTAAACTCACCTTCAAGGTTTGGTCCTTGAGATTAATAAAGTTTAGTTGATTGTATTTTTATTGATTCAATTGTGATTCAATATCTATTCGTAATAATTCGGCAATAAACTGAGAGAGTGAGCCAAGTGAAAATAATCAAATTAGGCTAACGAGAGTTAGGTAATTTTATAGGTAGAGAATTGAATCAAACCGGCAGAATCATGTAATGAGAGATTAAGCATAGGTTCTTGGTAGGTTATTAGACAATTTTAGAACTAATTTAGGTTTTGGGTCAATTGTGAATTGAGAGATCACAATTCCATAATTTAAATTAGGGATTATCAATTAGGGTTGAGTATTATAACTTAAGAGAGAGTAATTCACCCTAGGATCGTCTAGACCCATTAATTTAATAATTGCACAATTGATTAGGTTTTTGTTAATTTTGGATTAAATCTCCCTTTCTCTCATTTGATAGTTTCTAGGTTGGTTTGGGATTGGTTTATGTGTCTGGTTATCTTATTAAGGTTTCTGCAACTCAAATCTTGAAATTAATTGTTTGATTGGTTTATTTTCTATATTATTTTATTTATTTTGAATAATTATAGTTTAGTACGACCTTAGATTTTAGGACTAATTTAGCCTTCCTTTTGGGATCAATACCTTAGGTATTACGAGAATGACTAGTGCGCTTGTAAAATTTACCAAGGTTAATAAATATTAAAACTTAGCGTGTGTAACGTTGCAATCAAGTTTTTGGCGCTGTTGTCGAGGAGGACAATTTAGTTCTATAGTTTAAGACGTTAGAGTAGTTTTTAAGAAGCGTGCTCTTGCATAAACAAAAGGGTCACAAAAGGTTTGAGTCATGCAGTAGAGACAATAGATTTAGATATCACACGAATAAAATGACTTAGGAAAAATCGGCGAGAGGAAGACAAAGAGTTAGTTAAATCACAAATGACCGAGGAATTTCAGAGAAATATGGATCAAGAAGCTAATCAAGGACGGCAGTAGAGGACCCTTATAAACTTCATGAGGTCAGGGTTTAACCCATCGAACTAAGGAATGGCTAGGCCGCCTGTTCAATCAGCCTCATTCGAAGTTAAGCCAGCCCTCCTAAACATGCTTTAGCAGAATATCCAATTTTATGGATTGGTGAATGAGGATGCTAATGTGCACATCATGAACTTCCTTAAGATCTGTGATACTTTTGGGTATCAGCAAATGTTGGAGGACACTGTTAGGATTAGGTTGTTCCCTTTCACATTTAGAGATAGAGCAAAAGCTTGGTATCATTCACTGAGCCCCACTAACATCATAGCGTGGGAGCAGCTTATGCATTCCTTTTTAGAAAAGTACTTCCCACTGACAAAGACCACAAAGATAATAAAGAAAATAACCAATTTTCAATAAGGTGACGGGGAGTCAATTTATGAAGCATGGGAGAGATACAAGGACCTGCAAAGGAAGTGCCCGCACCACAACCTACTAAAGGAGTTTCTTTTACAAACTTTCTACAATAGAGTAAACCCACCTACCAGAAGCACCATAATGCAGCGTTAGGAGGATCTTTGATGCAAAAGATGATCGATGAAGTAGAGGAGTTGATCAAGGAGATGGCCAGCAATAGTTGCCTATGGACGAGTGGACGAGGGAGACAGCCTATGACTTTTTGAGAGCAAAAGGGGATCATCGCAGTCGATTAGATGATGGAGATGCAAGTGAAGATCGACAATTTGACATGACAATTAAACAACATGAAGGCATCGTTATCAGCCCAGGTGAAGGCTGCACAAGGGAAGTATGAGCTCCATGGTCAGACAGACCATGATACTGTGGATTACTACTTTATAAGAGAGGAAAACCAGGAGTAAGTAAACTATATGGGAGCACAATTTAGACGAGGAGGGGGAAACAATCCCTACTTTAACATTTACAACCCGAGGTGGAAGAATCACCCTAACTTTTCCTAATCAAACAACAACAATAAAGGACAGTTCAGAACTCAGGGGCAATTGAACTTTTAACAAGATAAGGCAAACTCGATGGAGTCAAAGTTTGACAGAATTTTAGATAAGACCGAAGGTATGGAGGAAGCACATAGGAGGATTAAGAGCAAATTCAAGCAAGTAACTAAAAATCATGCCTCATCTATACATAATCTAGAAGTCCAAGTTAGCTAGTTAACAGAGGCAATGTCGACTTGGAATGCTGGAACTCTTCCAAGCAGCACAGGGTCCAACTAGAAGGAACAAATCATGGTCATTAGTCAAACTCAGGATGAGGAATTAGGAAAGGTAGAAGATAAAGGAGAAGGTTAAGTGGTTAAGCAAGACCTTTTGACTGAGCCTATGATCGAATCATTTAATGTAACTCGACGTGTATTTCGATTCCCCATTGTCCAGCAGTGAGTGTTCTATGGAAAAAGGGAAGCGACAAAATTATGAGAGATTGAGTGAAATAAGGTTGAGGATGTGACAGAACTGGTACAGACAAAGCTTAAATTACAGGAGTCCATCAAAAAGAAGTTTAAGGAGCGACCACTGGAAGATGACCTCAACATAGCTACGAAGAAAGAGGACCTAGGGGACTTTTTCATCCCCTTTAGTATCAACAGGATCATTATAGGTAGGGCATTCGTGGATTTAAGCGCAAGCATAAATATGATGCCCTACAACTTTAGTCTAAAATTGGGGTTAAGAGAGTTAGTGCCCACTAAGCTTTTAGTTAAGGCGGCCGATAGAACATCACATAGACCGATGGAAATTATACAAGATATGCCAGTAAAGCTTGGTAAATTTATATTTCCCACAGACTACTATATTTTGGACATCAGCAAAGATGGGGACACCCCGATAATTCTTAAACGACCGTTCTTAGTCACTGCGCGCTCAATTATTGATGTTGATGGGGGAAAACTAACTCTAAGGATAGGGAAGGAGAAGTTGACATTCAAGGTAACTTCAAGAGAGTACAGAGCTCCTTTACCTCTAGTGGATTTCAAAGAACCTAAACCTCGAGGCGAATGGGAGGACGTAGAAGATCCTGGGAATGTTTTCAGGAAGAATTTCTCGTAATGGAGAAGGCGAGGAAAGGAAAATTACAAGGAAGGTGGGGAATGTAGAATGATAGCTCCGGTTCAAACTTTGAGATTAATGAAGACATTATCATCAAACCATTCATTCTAACCACTGTGAGCTTAAACGAGCATCGAGTTACTGAAGTTAAAAGAAACGCTGTATGGGAGGCAACCCATGGAAAAATAGTTCTTTGATAATTTTGTTAGAACGTTTGAAATTTTATAGTTAGGTTCATTTTTTTGGTTTGAATAAAAATCAGGAAAGCAATCGGACTTTGAAAATTACGTGAAAGATGATCAAGCATGAAAAGAGAGGCAGACAAGGGATAAGAAGTGAAATTGAAACAAATTGGGAAAAGAACAAAAGAAGAAATTTGGAGTAAGTGTATAGCCATAAGACACGACTGTGGCCTAGCAGGTCACGATCACGGCTTACGATTGAGCATTTGCTAGGTGATAAGCCGTATGCCACGATCGTGGCATAGAAGGCCACAATCGTGGCCTGCGACTAGGAAGAAAAGGGGGAGGATACATTTCTTAAAAAGAACTTTACCGTTTTACCCTGTTTACCACATATATATTTAGTTCTAACTTTACTTTCACTTTCACTTTCACTTTTATTTTTAGTTTATCTCTCTAGAAACTAAGCATCCAAACACTCTTACATCTCTTTAGAATTTTTCAACCTCTAAATTCTTCCCAATTTCTACCCAATCATGCCACGCATTAAATAATCAGCCTGACGGGAACCATATGGATGATAACAAGTTGCGAGACAGGGACAAAGAAATTGAGCAGCAAATTTCAGAGCACCCTTTCCTATTTACACCGAGGAGGAAGGTACTCATTTTCGTTCCCTTCGTTATAGAAAAATTGTAGTTCCTAAGTACTTTGACTTTGACACACTAGATAGGCTAGAATTGCATGAACAAGTAGAAAACCTAGCTGAGAGGATCAAGTGGGCTCAATTTTTTCAATTTCAGTCCCCTATTTATGAGGAGCTTACACTTGAAGTTTTCACTTCCTTAACCTACGGCCCTAAGAATCTAAAAAAATTGTGGTTTAGATTGGGAGGACGAGCCTATGAATTAAATGTTGAAATCATGTGCGAGATGTGTGGATTGCCCCAGTCCACCATCGTCAATCATCATGATGACTTCTATCCTTCCCAATACTGGCACAAGCTTACTGCAATTGAGCAATACTGTGCAAAGAAAGCTCACAATAACATCATACAGTCCTATGAATACTTGTTGTTGCACAAATTTATGTGTCAGTTGGTTTTCGATAAAACTAAAACCAACAAGTGTTCCACCAAGGAACTCTTTATGTTGTGGTACATGGACCAAATTATTCTAGTCTGCACATCTACGTATGTGCTGAATTCCATTGCTGTGAATTCATACAAGTGGAGCAACAATCTCAGAATGGGATACATAGTGTCTGCCATTGTGGAACATTTTGGTATGGAATAGAGGGGATTAACAGTTCACCTCACTGACTTCCTCAACCATCATCACTTATTTCGGGCTAAGATCATCCATTCTACAAATATGGAACTATAAGACGTTAGCCAAAAGACACATGTTCGGATTAGGGCTAGTCAGGCAAGCTCGAGCTCTGCACCACCTCGGCAGGCACAAGAGGAATCCACTAATGAAGAATCTGAGGAAGAAGAGGAAGAAGAACAAGGTTGGAAGAAGGTTTTAGATGCAATCACCGAGACTAACAAGACATTTGTGGAGATGGCACGAGCACAATGATGCCAAAGCTAGGATATCCATCAGATCCATCAGTATTTTAAGTCTCAAGGTGTTCAATTGCTGCCTCCGACACCATCACCACCTCCATCTCCTTCGGATTTATACTTAACCCAATCTTTCTTTTCAAAATTAGCCCTCAGTTCTATTTTGTTTTTATGATGTTTTTTATTTGTTTCTATTTACTTTAAATTTTATTTGTTCTTTTATTTTATATGTTTATGTGTGCCTCCTTCTCACATTAAGGACAATGTGTTGTTCGCATGTAGGGAAGGATTATGTGTTTTTGCTTTTAAATGTGATTTTGCATACCTTATGATAGTTACTAGGTTGTATTGTGCAAATTGTTTGAATGTGTCAATGTCTTAGATAAGTGAGATTTATTTAATTTTGAACATAGTATAGTAGGTTGTAAATTATCATTAGCTCTCAAAATTAGTGAATTAGGGTTCTTTAGATAAATTTACAACTTAATTAGGACTTGTGTAAATTTAGCACCCCTATAGGTTGTCACATTCATTCATAATTTGAAGCCTTTAACTTAAGTAGCTTAACTAATACCTTTTCATGAAAACGAATAGCCAAAAACAACAAGGTAGGTGAAAGAAAAAAGTTTTGTTAATAAATCACTATTTCGCTAACCTTCTGGTTATGAATGGAGCTAGTAGCTAGTTGAAAACGTGATAATAGCTGAGTAATCAGATCGACACGCATCATAAATGTGTGCCTTTGTGTTAAAAGGCTATAATGATGTTTCAACCAAGCTGTTAACAAATGACTTAGTCGATTAACCGGATTGACATTCATCACCAATGTTTACCTCCAAGTAAAAGACTAAGTCTGTGTTTTTTATTAATTAAAAAACTGTGTTCTTAATAAAAACCTACAGGACTTGTAATAAGCTTCAATTTTCATTAAAAATGTACTTAGGAACAGTTACAGAGTCTGAAGGACCAAAGAATTATTAATGTGTGTGTACAATTGAAAAGGGTCATTGAATTAGCACTTAGATCCCGATTAACTTGTATATTTAGTTCAAAGACTTAGACATATATTTTACAGGTTAATGATTAGAAATAACTTGTCAGATTGTGTCCAAGATTAAATTTATTTCATGAAGTTGAAGCCATTGTCTCATTTTTGCATTGTGTGCTTCATGTTTGATGTGTTTGTTATGTTTGTTGTTGTGTTTGCTTGAGGACAAGCAAACGTTTAAGTGTTGGGATGTTGATAGTTGTCATTTGCATTGTGTTTTAGGGTTTAATTTGTTATGTGATTAGTATGAATTTGAGTGTTGAGTGTGTATTTAGGTTTTAATTGCATTAATTTGTGTGTTTAAGTGTTTTTATGGGTTAGTATGAGTCTTTGAGCTGAATTATTATGTTTTTGAGGTACTATAATGTGTTTGCTAATGTTTTAGGCTAAACTACGCAGAACGGTGAAGTTGCCAGGAGTTTTCGCATAGCCCACAATCGTGGCATAGTAAACCACGATCATGACAGAGAGGGACAAGCCAAAGTAGCCAGGCTATGATCGTGCATATGGAAGCATAGTTGTGATAGAGAGCTTCCACTCAGGACATGATCATGCACATTGAACCACGATCATGATAGAAAGGTTTAGACGCTAGCCATGATCATGGCTGGTAGGGCCATGATCATGGCCTGCGTCAGGCTGAAGCAAAAACTTAAGTTTCGTAAGATTTTTTGGTTCGTTTTGACCTCGACTTTAACCTAAGCATCTAAAGTATAAATATATCATTATGAGATAGATGCAACAACCTTGGAGAGTCTGAAAAAGAGAGCTTTAACATCAACCAATTCTAAAAAAACTTAGAGAGAAATCAAGAGATTGAGAAAGGAGATAAAGGAAGAGAAACACGGAGAAGAAGCTTGATGCGATGTACTTCTCGAAACAGGTGGCTTCCCGCTGTCGCTGCCTCTGCAATTCTGTTCCTGGCATATTTTTTGATTATTTCAATTTTTTTCATGTATAGAATTGAAATAGGTGTTAAGAATAAGTTGTGTTAAATGTTGAGTTGTTATTTATACTCACCTTTGGGATTTTGATTTTTGAGATTAATAAAGTTCTAATGATTGCATTTTTATTGATTCAATTGTGATTTAATTATGCTCTTAATAACTTGGAAATAAATTGAGAGGGTTAGTCGAGTGAAAATAATCAAGTTGGGCTAACGAGAGTTAGGTGATTTGATAGTTAGAGAATTGAATCAAACCGATAGAATCATATAACGAGAGATCAAGCATAGGTTACCAGTAGATTAATAGACAATTTAGAACTAATTTAGGTTTTGGGTCAATTGTGAATCGAGAGATCACGATTCCATAATTTAATTTAGGGATTATCAATTAGGGTTAAGAATTATAACTCAAGAGACAGTAATTTACCCTAGGATCATCTAGACCCTTTAATTCAATAATTGCATAATTGATTAGGTTTTCGTTAATTCGGATTAAAACCTCCTTTCTCTCACTTAATAGTTTCTAGGTTGGTTTGGGATTGGTTGATGTGACTGGTTATCTTATTTAGATTTCTGTATCTCAAATCTTGAAATTAATTGTTTGATTGGTTTATTTTCTGCATTAATTTATTTATTTAGAATTATTGTAGTTTAGTATGACCTTAGATTTTAGGACTAGTTTAGCTTTCCTCGAGGGATCGATACCTTAGGTACTATGCGAATGACCCGTGCGCTTGTGGAATTTACCAAGGCTAATAAATATTAAAACTTAGCGTGTGTAACCTTGCGATCACATTACATAAACCAAAAGGCATCTTTCGATAAGAAAAAGTTCCATACGGACATGTGAAAGTGATCTTCTCTTGATCTTCTGGGTATATAAATATTTGATTGTACCATAAATATCCATTAAGAAAATAATAAAAAGAATGACCAGCCACTGTCTCAATCATTTGGTCAACAAAAGGTAAAGCGAAATGATCCTTCTTGGTGGTGAAATTTAGCTTCCTATAGTCAATGCACACTCGCCAACCTGTGACAGTCTTAGTGGAAAATTTTCCCCTTTCTTATTTTCTATCACCATCATACTACCCTTCTTCGGCACACACTGTATTGGGCTTACCCACTCACTATCTGAAATGGGGTAAATTATCCCTGCATTTAGAAGTTTCACCACCCCCTTCTTCACAATCTCTTGCATATTTGGATTTAACCTTCTCTGTCTTTCTCTGACGGTTCTAGATTCTTCTTCTAGGTTAATCCTATGCATCACCACATTGGGGCTAATCCCTCTAATATTAGAAATTTGCCACCCTACAGCTCTCATCCTTTTCCTAATAGTCTCCACCACTTTCTTTTCTTGCTAACAATTTAATTCATTGGAGATATTGATAGGTAAAGTGTGATTCTTCCCTAAATAGGTAAATCTCAAATTGGAAGGTAAAGGTTTAAGCTCTAAAGTGGGAGGTTTAATAATAGAAGGTGGTGTAGGTGTCCCAATTCACTCTAATCTTTCCAACTCAGCTTCCTCATATAAATCCTCTTCCTTCACACTTTCATCTTTGTGTATTTCATTCACTTCATCGATTCCTTCTTTAATCTCCTTCATACACTCATCTACAACGTCAATTTTCATACACACATTCCCATCCATCGATTTCTTCAAAGATTTTGTCATATTAAACTCAACCTGTTCGTCACTAATTCTCAGCACAAGTTTCCCCCTACGCACATCAACTAATACCCTACCAATATTCATAAAGGGCCTACCCAAGATTAATGGACAACTTGTATCAACTTCAAAATCAAACGTAACAAAATCAACTAGAATTATAAATTTATCCACTTTTACCAATAGGTCTTCCATAACTCTAAATGGCCTTTTTATAGATTGATCTGCAAGTTGAATCAACATGGATGCTGGCTTGACCTCTCCTAGTCCCAATTTCTTGAAAATAGACAAAGGCATCAAATTAATACTTGCACCTAAATCACATAAATATTTAGAAAATTCAAAACCACTAACAACACATGGAATAGTGAAACTCCCTAGATCTTTCAATTTCGAAGGCATTTGGCTTGAGATGATGAAACTACAATTTTTTTGTCAATGTTACCATCTGTTTATCTTCCCAAGTATGTTTGCGTGTGAGTATATCCTTCAAAAACTTCGCATACTTAGGCATACAATCCAAAGCTTCCACCAATGACAAATTAATTTGTAGTTTTTTCAGTTTCTCTAAGAATTTGGAAAACTGAGTGTCCATATGATGTTGTTTTACTCTCTATGGATATGGGAGTTTAGGCTTATATAGTGGTGGTGGTACATACGACCTTCCTTCCTCCTTTTTTTCTTTTATCTCCTTACTTTTCTCTTTTTCTTTGTTGTCCCTTTTTATACTTCGCTCTTCCATCTGCTTGCCACTTCAAATTGTAATAGTTTTGAGTTGCTCCTTTAGAATGACCTCAAAATTGCTTGATAAGATACCTGCACTTTGAGAAAATAAAGCATCAGTAAGTTGACTTACCTGAACTTCCAAGTTATGGATCGACAAGGTATGGTTCTTTACGATGTGGTCAAATTTTGCCCCCATTCCTTTTTGACTCTCCTCCTGGATTGCAAACATCCTTTTTTGACTCTCTTCTTGAACTGCTAGTTTGGAATCAAACATCTCCATAAACTTGTTCAACTTACTCTCTATAGCTCCAATTCGATCTTGTTTGAATCTCGGTAGTCCTTGTGATCTCGCTTAGCCACTTGCATTGTTATTACTCTAAGAAAAATTTAGATGGTTTTTCCATCACGGATTATAAATATTAGAGTATCAGTTATTACCTCATTGCGATTGGCTCATATAACTTGCCTGTTCAGTACCACTGGTTCCTAATAGGAAACACTCTGTTGAGCCATGATTGTTATGCCCGCACAGCTCACGTTGAACTTACATCACCTTCACTGTAGAGGAGATGCTCCTTACATATTGTTTGACTGCTTCGTAAGAGCTATAATTTGAGCCTACAAAGCAATAACAGAGCTAATGGGTATCATACCTTTTGTTCTTTCTGCCCCTATCTACTCCTCTTGCTTGACCACATGTAGCTGTTACTCACTAACTCTTCCAAGAGATCATGAGTTGCTTTCATGGAACTCACGCTTGGATTCATTCTATTGTAGAACGTCTGAAGCAGGAACTCTCTTATAAGGCTATGATAGGGACAACTTCTCTACAATTCTTTAAATGTCTCCTAAGCTTTATAGAGAGATTCCCCATTGTTTTATTGGAAAATTGTAATCTCCTTAATAATCCTCGTCTTCTTCGTTAACGGGAAATACTTGGCGAGGAATGCTTGGGCAAGTTGCTCCCAAGTCATTATCTGGCCTGAATTCCGCAAGTTGTACCACACCTTCGCTTGATCTTTCAATGTAAAAGAAAATAGTCCCAGCTTTACCGGAAGATCGAAAATTCTGTTGAATTAAAAGGTATGGCAGATCTCCAAAAAATTTGCGACGTGGGCATTCGGATCCTTGTTTGATAGTCCATAGAACTACACACTATTTTGTAGAATGTTGAGGAGTGTTAGTTTTATCTCGCAATTGTTCGCTTGAACCATCGATCTTGCTACTCCTTGAGGACTAAATCCCAGCCTCATAAAATGCATCAAAGTCCTCTTTGGTCCTCCTTGCTCTCCTTCTTCAGCCATATCTTGTTATGAAAAGTTTAGACGTTTTGCCCTTCTCAACTCTCTTTCGTGTCTCTTGATGTCGGGAAATTTGTCTTCACTAACTTCTCTCATTCTTCGCGTGCTCCTTATGTTCATGCACTTGCAATTACACATGGAAAAGTATCAAAATTGTTAAATCAAAGTAGTCTAAATTAAACAAGATGCTAAACAAACAATCCCCAGAAACGATGTCAAAAACTTGTTAAATGGAAAATAACTCCTAGTTTTATGCCCAAAATCTGCACATGTACATGTCGCGACTTATAGTGAGAAAGTGGATATCAATCCCACAGGGATTGATGCCCAGGCACCCCTTAATTTAGACAAAACCTTATTTAAGAAATGAAATTGTTTAATGTAAATAATCTGGAAAATTAAATTAAAATTAAAAGACTAACACAAAGCAATAGACAATACCAAAGTGCAGAAAAATCAGAATTCAAGAATTTAAAGACTAGAGTTTATTTTTTTCCTATTTTGTCTCCCTCCTATTTTATTAATTTAATTGTGTCTCACCTAAGGTTTTTGAATTTATTAATTACCCTCTCTCAAGGTGTAATTAATTGTCCCTAATTAAATTAAATGGAATCAATTGAACGATCTCTCACTCTACCCAATGACTCCACCAATTTAACTAGTTATTAAACTATACTATGGGTGATTAATTGAATTCATCGAGATCTCTCTTCTAACTAGTCAATTAACGTGATGATTGTACATCTATAGGTTGCCAACTCTCGTTGTACAATCCTACACAAATAATCTTACTCACTCTCTTGATTTGTTGTAAGATAACAAATGAAATCAACAATCATCAAAGACATTTTCATTCAATTCAATAAAATAAGAGTTCTAACAAAATAGTTCAAAAGCAATCCTTAAACTAAATTAGCCAATCATGGTATCTATAACATCATCAACACACTAATAATCTATCTTACAAATATTAGAAGAAAGAAAAACACAGAAAATTGGATAAAAGGAACTTCTTCTCTTCTTTGCTAAAATCTGGAATTTTGGATATTGATGTGTTATTTTCCCCAATCTTAATGATAATCCTGGACATCAATACTTCCTCAAGGCTCCAAACTTGTGTTCTTCACTCAAAGATGGTATTTCTACAAATGAGTTTCGTCTCCCTTGATCATGGAGGCTTAATTATGTTTTAATAGTCCAAAAATCCTAAGTTTAATGAAGCAACGCATAATGACTCAGTTTATAATTCCCACGATCGTGGGAATTGGCGTGATTCCCACGATCGTGGGAATTGGAAACAAATGGACTCCTCCTTTTTTTTCCTTTTTGATCTCTAGCTCAATCTCCAAGTTACTTCATTTTCCTCCGTACATAAAAATAGTCAATTCTTACCCTAGATTAACATTAACATAAAAGAACAACAATGGAAATCAACTAAAAGAAAACATACAAAATGAATCCTAAAATATAACAATAATCAACAATTATACAAGAAAACATATGCCAATTACTTAGAAAAATACAGACTAATGTACAATTATCAGTGTCATGAAGAGAGTCTTCAATGACATATAGAGTAATGAGATCCTAGGATAAGAACTAACATCACTTGGACTAGATCTGACATAGTCACCATAGTGGGAGTTGATACATAGCCCATAGTCTGAACCAAGTGGGTTATAGGATGGTGAAGGGATGAATTGCATGGTAATTGACTATGGAAAGGTTCATAAGTAGGATAATTAACTATCAAAGAGTTCGAGTGTTAATCCATTTACATTCCAGTAAATTAGCATCGTGAAACTCTTCATGATTTGCTCAGATTAAGAGTTATTTCAGGTAACCAAAATAATTGAGAACCTAAAGGTCACACATATAAAAGATTGGATGAAAAGCAAAGTGTGCATGGGTGTCAGTTAAGCAAGCCACGATTGTGTCTTATAGGCCACAATCGTGACAAACTTAATGACAGGTGGTACATAAATGAGTTCTTCACTTATGTACACAGAATTGTTTAGCCATAAAATAACCTCAATAGAGAGACTAAGGATCTGGAAGAGTTTTGGAACTTGAGAGGAGTGATCTTGAGATTTATTCATGCAATCTTAAGCAATTGTTGCATAAGATTAATTGCATGAAACTTGGTCTTGATCTAACTCTCACTAGAGCATCTACTTGAACTCATCTTGTTTAGTGCTCTAAGTACCCTTACACACTGATTTTTCTTCATCTTTGCATGCTTTCTAGAGGACAACAAAGCTGTTTGGGGTTTGCTACAACCTAAACAAGGAGAAGATTCAAGAAAGGAGGAGTATTTGTAAGGTACATATGCTATAATTTCCTGTTCTTATAATTTGTTTAGACATGCATATAGATTTTGGATTTTTTGGGGATGTCCTGGGGTTGGAATTTTGATTCTGACACTTCTAATGCCTTGCCATGTATGTGATGCATAAATCCAGGGCTCCCTTATAGTGGTATCAGAGCAAGTTATGCATGCATAAGATGATCTATTGAACATGTGCAAACTATTTGCTGGGCTGTGACTGACATGCATATTGATTTCAAAAATTCATATAAAATGTAAAAACATTGTTTATCTGATTGTATTTCAAAACAATGTTTATAAGATGCTATATTATGTTTTGTCAAAGGAAATTTCAATTTAATGTCATTTGCTATTTTATTTTGAATTAATCTCCAGTATGTTCATATGTTGGTTTATGGGAATTTCTAGAAAACAGAATGAATATGATGATTTTCAAAATTTCTTAATCATTCTCGAAAACTTTTTTTTTCTAATTTGCTTTAGCAGAAATGTTTATAAGGTGTTATTTTATGTTATTTTCAATGGAAAATGCAATTAAATGTCATTTGCTATTTTATTACGATTTTAGTTTTAGCCCAATGCATATATGAAGTTTTGGGAAATTTTGGAAAGCTGATGAACATACATGCTTGTAAATTCCAGAATAATTCTATAAAAACTTGTTTTTATGATTTTTCTTCATAAACATGCACATATTATGTTTTTCACGTGTATGATATGTATGACACCTATATTTTGAAGTCATTGATTATTTATTCTCGTTTTTACATGCATGTTGGTGGTGGATGACAAGTGTTAGTGCACATATGATGTGCTAGCAAATTCTACATAGTTTATAAAGAATTCATAGGAATTAGATTCTTGAATTTTTTATTAAGTTCATTTAGAATGTTTATATGAATCTGGAGTTTTTCCATGATTAATTGAAATTGATTCAATTGATATATCAAAGTCAAAGTCAACACTGAACAACTTTTTGAAAGCTGATGGGGCTGACTTGTTTGATGACTTATGTGTATATGTTTTGGTTATAATGCCTTGAAATTATTTTTATTAGATAAGAAATGTATTATTTTGATGCTAGTAGCATGATCAGTGTATGTTCTCGAAATTAGTGTTCCAAAAAACTTTCTAGGCATCGAATCAGTCTTTTTAGTGTCTAATAGGTTAACTCATTTATCTTGATAATTTTGGCCGTCAAGATATGTTTTAGCTTGTGCTGAAATTTTTTTAATAAATTTGAGATGACCTAGGGATGTTTTAGATGACTAATTAATGTTCGGGAATTTTGGAAACTCTAGGGATTAATTTAGTATTAATCCAAGTAGAATATAACATTTCTAGTGTGACTAGGAAAAGGCATGTATACTAGAATTAAAGTGTTTAATTTGGACATTGAAATAATTGAACTTTAAGGTTCCTAATCGAATCATATTCATAATTCGGATTAGCTGAGACTAACACCAGTATTCAATTCGATTCAAGAGTTGAATCAAATAACAAACTTTAGATGGATAGTCAGGTCACAACCTAAATTAAACCTCCTTTATGTGATACATGCATTTTAAAAGTAATTATGGACATATGCTCAATTTAATTGAGTTGTCCATAATTTGAATATATATATGTGATATATATATATAATATCATCCACGTATTGATGAGATATACGAATAAATCCCTTAACCAAAATAGTAGGACTTACGCCTTCCATTGATATGGTAAGAACCATAATTCTTTTAGTGTTAAGTTGTTGGGCAAACCCAAGCGCGCACTACATAAATATGTTTAACTGGAAGCGTTGATTTGTTGGACAAACCGAAAGTCAATATGGATAGAGGTGAAGTTGGGTAGTATATATGGGATGTATATGCATCAAGAGTTGATAACCCAATTAGTGTGTTAAATCAACAGTTGATGGCATAAGTCGATAGTTGATAACTAAATGCAGATGGTATGGATGATACCTACCGATTGACTTAGAGTGGATTGTTGGGCAAACCCAAGGTCATTCTTAGTGATATTGGATATTAACCCATTGGGAAAATTATAATTTTTCTTGGATTCGTAGTGAGGGCTATGGATTTAGATAAAATACTGGGAGCCATAATGCATATGATTAAAGTCCTTATCAATATGCATTTATGTACATTCTAATGCTTTATCTCATTTTTATAGGTTATTGAATCATCACGCTGTCTTCGTCCAGTGTGAGCTTATGCTCTCTTTTGGACTACATGTTGAATGCATTTTCTCCTTAAAAAGAGTGACATTTTTCTCTTAATTTCTGCATACAGTCATTAGGTTTTAAACATATTTTACTTGATAAATTGTTTAGTTTACCTAAATCTGCTTTTATAATGGGTTCTGTTTAATTTGTAGGAAATACACTTTTTGTTAATTGAAAAAAAAAAGAGCCACAACAACAGCTGAAGGAAAGGTAGCAAAATGCAAGAGGAAAAAGAAGCACACATCATAAACACTAGCCCAAAATGAAATCAGAAGAGAGGTAAAATGCAGCAGTTAGGGACAGTCAAAAATGTAAAGACGAACTGGAGAAAACATCAGCAACATGGGTGATAAAAAAAGACACGACATCATAGAGTGAAGAGCAGGCTTGGAAGATTTTCAGGGACCAACACAATTAATTAGATAGAAAACATTGTCGTAGAGGGAAGCATTGGAGAAAAGTAGAAACGCAAGGTGTGAGCTAGTTTTAAGAGGAGTGAGCAATTAAATTGTCATATCTTGCTACAGTGGAGAGACCCACCAAAACAACGCATCAAGAAAGGAGCTCCAGCAGACAATACACGCACCAACAGAAAGAGGATAACTGGAAAGAAAAAAAGAGAGCTGAAGTGCTTTTTGATTAATCACAGCAACCCCATCAAGAACGCCCACAACAGAGACACACCACGAGGAGCTCCAGACGCACTACACAGGAGAGGAATTAAATAAGAGGAGAGCAAAAACAAGAAGCAGCAGAAGCAGTAACGTAAAAAAGGAGCTATAGTGCGCAAAAAGAGAGAAAACCCACCAAAAACAGCTACTGGGAGGCACGCAGGAGACACCATGCAGAAACAGTGACGCACAATAGTAGGAACGTGAGCTAGGGAGGAGCATTCACGTTACACCACAATTAAAAAACAAACTCTCCAACGTTGGCAACTGGAGGACGTTAAAGACAGATGGTGGCTAGGAGTTGTTAGAGACAAGAGGAGAACGCAAGCACCAAGGACGCAGTGACTCACCAACACTGGAGCTCTCCATCAGACGCCGACTCACCAAAGAATTAAAAGAAAATCACGCAGACGCGAACTACACATCAGGGGGAGGCCCAAAAAAAAATACATGCAGAGAGGGAGACCCAAAAACCAATTTACTTTCTGTTTTATTATTTAATTTCTCCTAATGTTATTTGCTAGCATAATTTCTGTGGTTTTCATCCTATCATGATTGAGTAGCTTCCTTGAAGCTTCAAGGTTAGGCTGAAACTTTTAGTTAATTTCTGTGGATTAAGTCTTAGTTGATTTATAAGTATGAGTTTCATAGTTTGATTTCTTTGTTTCGAAATTGATTTTGCTAGTATTGTGTTTGGCCAACCATTACTTGACATTAGTTGTTAATTGAAGAACCGATAGGCGAAAATTGATAACTGAACTCCAAAACAGTAAACTCATAAATTTCAGATTTAGACATAAACTGAATTTATAAGAGAAAACTGGGTTAGCAAAGAACTTAATGGATTATGCTTGATTGCTAGTTTACGATAGTAGATTAGGATTATTGCATAATACTCC
>JAOTAY010051568.1:6810-19839 GCA_025629805.1 Erythroxylum baracoense
TATCATTATTCAACAAATCAATCAATTTCTGTTATTTGTTATTTATTTTTAAGTTGAAATTGTTAACTGTTGTTCGTTGATTGTTTTCGTTAAGTGTTAATTGTCAATTATTGTTTTGTTATTTGATTTGGGTTTAGTTGATTTATTTAGTTCTCGTGTTTAAATTCATTGTCTGTTAAAGATCTGTTTAATAGTTTCTGACCTTAGCTTCTAAGATTAAATTAACCCTCCTCATTGGATCGACACCTTAGGTACTACGTGAACAACCTATGCGCTTGTGAAAATATCGAGGTTTAAAAATATTAAAACTTATTATGTAGGAACATTCGATCAAGTTTTTTTTGCCGACGTTACGGGGAGGCGATAGTTTAGTTCTATAGTTTAAGGCGTTAGTCTTTTTTCAATTTTTGTTTTTGTTCTTTCGTTTTATTACAGAATTTGCACTTTTACATCAACACAAGAGTCACAAGAGGTTCGAGTCATGTAGTGGAAGTGTTAGATTTAGATATCAATTGACTAGAATGAACCCTTAGGAATGCTCGGCAAGAAGAAGAAGAGACCGAGAAATCAATAATGACTGAGGAGTTTAAACAAAATATGGACCACAGAGCTAACCAAGAAAGGTAATAACAGACCCTGATGGATTTTATGAGGCCAAGGTTCAATGCAGTGAATTAAGGAGTAGCTAGGCCGCCCATTCAAGTAGCCTCGCTCAAGATTAAACCAGCACTTCTCAATATGCTTCAGTAAAATGTTCAATTTTATGTATTAGTGAATGAGGACCCCAATGCACACACAGTGAATTTTCTCAAAATTTATGATACCTTTCGGTATCATCAGATGTCAAAAGATGCTATCCGAATTAGACTGTTTCTGTTTACCCTTAGAATCAGAGCAAAGGCTTGGTACCATTCACTTATCCCAACCAACATTACGACATGGGACTAGCTGGTTCGTGCCTTCCTAGATAAATATTTCCTGTTGACTAAGACCATGAAGATCAATAAGGAAATCACCAATTTCCAGCAAGGTGATAGGGAATCAATCTATAAAGCATGGAGAAGATATAAGGATTTATAAAGGAAGTGCCCACACCACAACCTACCCAAGAAATTCTGGTTGCAAAACTTCTACAATGGAGTGAACCCACCGACAAGAGGCACAATCGATGTAGCTTCAGGAGGATCCTTGATCAGGAAGACATTCGATGAAGTAGAGGAGTTAATTGAGGAGATGGCGAGCAACAACTGTTTATGGGCGAACGAGCGAGGTAGGCAATCTGTTACCTTCAGAGATGCAAGCAAAGTTCAATAACCTGACACGATAGCTCAACAGTATAAAGGCATCATCTTTAGCCCAAGTGAAGGCCATACAATTGAAGTGTGAGATCTGTGGACAAGTAGACTATGATACTGTGGACTGTTACTTGATGAAGGAAGACAATTAGGAGCAAGTAAATTATATAGGGGCATAATATGGACAAGGATAGGGAAACAATCCCTACTCCAACACTCACAACCCTAGGTGCAAGAATCACCCTAACTTCTCCTAATTGAACAATGCTAGAGGATAGTTCAGGCCATAAAGACAATTGGGCTTCCAACAAGATCAAACAAGCATGATGGAATCAAAGTTGGATAGGATTTTGGATAAGATTGAATGCATGGAGGACGCAAATAGGAGGCCTGAAAGAAAATTTGAGCAAGTAACGAAGAATCATGCCTCATCCATACAAAATCTGAAAGTCTAAGTGGGCCAATTAGCGGAGGCAATGTCCACTTGGAATGCTGGAACTCTCCCAAGCAATACTGAGTCTAATCTGAAAGAATGGATCATGGCTATTAATCAAACCTAGGATAGAGAACTTGAAGAAATGAACGAAGAAGGGGAATAAAGGAGAAGGTCAAGTAGTTAAAAGAATTCCTTCCAAGTGAGCCCGTAATCGAACCAATTAAGGCAACTCAACCTATACTTCCATTCCTTACTTGTATTAAGTAGGAGTTATTTCTAAAGAGGGCAGCGAGGAACTTAAAGGAGATTGAATCAAATAAGTTCGAGGAAGTGACAAATTAACTATAGATGAAGCTCACATTGAAGGAATCTATCAAGATGAAGGTTAAGGAGCGATTATCGAAGGAGAACCCCACCATCACACAAAAGAAAGAGGACCCAAAGGACATTTTCATCCCCTGTAGAATCAATAAAATCATCGTAGATAGGGAATTCATGAATTTGGGAGCAAGTATAAACATGATGCCCTACACCTATATTCAGAAGTTTGGGTTAAGAGAGTTAGTACCTACCAAGATGTTGGTAAAGACAACCAACAAAATAGTGCATCAACTGAAGGAGATTATAAAGGATATGCAAGTAAAATTTGATAAATATACCCTACCCACAGACCTCTATATATTGGACATTGGAGAAGTTATGAAAACCCCGATAGTTCATAGAAGATCGTTCTTGGCTACTGCTCGTTCAATTATTAACGTTGATGGGGGAGAATTAACTCTACGAATAGGAAAGGAGCAATTAAGCTTCAAGGGGTCTAAGAAAGACTACAGATCTCCTTTACCCCCAACGGATAACAAGGAACCTGAACCTCGAGGAGAATGGGAGGATATCAAAGATCCTAGGAATGCATTCAGGAAGAAGCACTTGCATAGAAGAAGGTGAGGAAAGGAGAATCGTAAGGAAGGTGGAACCTGTAGCATGGTAGCTTAAGTACAAATTGTGAGATTAGTGATGGTGCTACCATTGCATCATTCATTCCAACCATCGTGAGCTAATAAGAGCGTCGAGCTATCGACGTTAAAAGAAGCGTTGTATGGGAGGCAACCATGGAAAATTATTTTCTTTGATTATCTATATTAGAATATTTAAATTATATAGTTAGGATTATTTTTTTCAAATAAAATTGAGAAGGAATAGGAATTTCGGGACAAAGTGAATGATTGAGCAAGCAAATATATAAAAGAGAGGTAAAAGGGCCACAAAAGAATTAAGAAGTGAATTCGAAAAGAATGTGAAAACAGCAAAAGACGAAAATAAAGTTGGTGGAAAACTACAAGCTACGATCATGGCCTACGACTGGGCAGGACAAGGGACGCTTGTTTTCAAAGGAAAATTTTTACTATTTTACCCTCCAACCATATTTATATTCAATTCTAACTTCACTTTTATTTTATCTCTATAGAATTCAAACCCACAAAACTCTCACATCTCTCTACAAAATTTCAAACCTTTAAATTTCTTCCAAATTTTACCTAATTCTGAAGAAATATGTCGTGCATTAAGCAATCAGCTCGACGAGAGCAATCAGGATGAAATAAGTTATGGGACGTGGGAGAAGAAATAGCATAGCAGACTTTGTAGTGCCCTTCCCGATCTACACAGAGGAGGAAGGTACTCGTTTCTGATCTCTAAATGCTAGATAGATAGTAGTTCCCAAATATTTTGATTTTGAAACACTCGAAAGGTTAGAATTACGCGAGAAGGTAGAAAACCTAGCTAATAGAATGCAGTGGACCCAATTTATATGTTTCCAATTTCCTATTTATCAGGAGCTCACGTTGTAATTTTTCACTTCGCTGTCTTATGACCCTAGGAACCACAAGGAATTATGGTTTAGGTTGAGAGGAAGAGCTTATGAATTGAATGTAGAAATCTTGTGCGATATGTGTGGATTCCCCGAATCCTCCATCATCAATCAGCATGATGATTTTTCTCCTTCTTAATATTGGAACGATCTTACTGGAATAGAGCAATTTCATGTTAAGAATGCTCATAACAAGATGATAAGGTTACACGAACACTTATTGCTACACAATTCATGTGTTAGCTAGTTTTTGACAAAACAAAAACCAACAAGTGTTCCGCAAAGGAACTATTTATGTTGTGGTGCATGGACCATAGCATTTCAGTGTGCATATCCACATATGTACTAAATGCTATTGTTGTGACCCCACGCAAGAGGAACAATAATTTATGAATGGGGTATATAGTGTTTGCCATTACTGAATATTATGGCGTGGATCAGAGTGGGTTAATTGGCCACCTTCCTGACTTCCTAAACCATCACCATTTATGGCGGGCAGAAATCCTTAAGTCCCATAACATGGAACTTAGGTATATTAGCTAGAAGACATATGTCAGAATTAGGGTTAGTTAGGTGAGCTAGAGTTTAGCCCCACCACAGCAAGTAGACGAGGACTCCACTAGTGAAGAGTCTGAGGAAGAGGAAGAACAAGGCTAGAAGGAAGTTTTAGATGCAATATCTGAAACCAACAAGACACTTGCGGAGAACATCATAATGATGAAGGAGATGGCCTGAACACAACGATGCCAGAGTCGGGATATCCATCAAATCCATCGATTTTTCGAGGCTTAAGGCATTCAATTACCGCTTCCGATACCATCACCACCTCCATCTCCATGATATTTTGTCTAATCTTTTTCAAATTAGTCACCATTTTTATCTTTATTTTTATTTATTTCCTGTTTACCTTAATTTTATATTTCTTCTTGTCTTTTACGTGCTTGTTTATTCCTTTCTCACCTTGAAGACAATGTGTTGTTCAAGTGTGGTGGGGGTTATGTGTTTCTTTTTATGTGATTATACATATGGTATGATAGATGTTACGTTGCATTTTGTGAATTGTTTAAATGTGTCGATGGCTTAGATGGATTGAAATTAATTTAATTTTAAACATAGTATATTAGGTTGTCAATAATCATTAGCTCGAAAAATTAGTGAATTGGAGTCTTTGAATTAATATACAGCTTAATTAGGATTTAGTGTGAGTTTAGCACCCTCTAAATTGCCACATTCATTCATAATTTGAGGCCTTTTTACTTAAGTAGCTTAACTAGTATTTTTCATGGAAACGAGTAGTTAAAACAACAAGGTAGGCAATTAAAAAAAAGTTAAATAATCATTATTCTGTTGGCCCTCAGGTTTTGAATAGAGCTAGTAGCCATTTGAAAACGTGATATAGTTGAGCAATCGGATCGACCAGCATCACAAATGTGTACCTTCTCATCAAAAAGCTATAATGACATTTCAACCAAACTGTTTAATAACAACGACTTAGGCAAGTAACCGTATCAACATTCATCACCAATGTTTTCCTCTGAGTAAAAGACTAAGTTCTTATTTAAAATAAATAAATGAAAAAAGTGTTATTAATAAAAACATACCAAAATTATAATAAGCTTAACTTTTTATGAAAATATACTTAGGAACAGTTACATAGTCTGAAGGACCAAAAAATTATTAATGTTTGTGTGTAATTGAAAGGGTTAAATAAATTAACACTTGGATCTCAATTAATTTGTATATTTAATTCAAAGCCCCTAAACATAAATTTTGCATGTTAATGATTTGATATAACATGTATGATTGTGTTTAAGATTAAATCTATTTCATGAAGTTGAAGCCATTGCCTATTTTTTCATTGTGTGTTATATGTTTGTTGTTTTGTTTGCTTGAGGGTAAGCAAACATTTAAGTGTGGGGATGTTGATAGTTGTATTTGCATCATGTTTTAGGGTTTAATTTGTTGTGTATTAAGTGTTAATTTGAGTGTTTAGTTTGTGTTTAGGTTAGAATTGTGTTAATTTATGTGTTTAAGTGTTTTTATGGGGTAGTATAAGTCTTTGAGCTTAAATGTTATGTTTTTTAGATACCTTGATGTGTTTATTAGTATTTCAGGGCCAACATCGAAGAACAGAGGAGTTTTAGAGACTTTCGGGCTGAAACTATAGCCCACGATCATGGCACAATAAGCCACGATCGACATAGAGACATGTGAACCAGACCACGATCGTGGCCTGAGGGACATGATCGTGATAGAAAGACTCAACCATAGCCCACGATTGTGGCATTTGGGCCACGATTGTGACAGAGAGGTTAAATGTTTGCCACCATCATGGCAGGTAGGGCCAAGATCGTAGCCTGCATTGGACAGACACATAAACAAGAGGAAAAGTCAAGTTTTTAGGGATTTTTTGGGCCGTTTTGCCCCTAGAAAAACCCTAGGGCTACTAAGGTATTTAAAGAACATAAAGAATACATAGGAGAGAGCTTTGATTAGCCACCACAATGAAACCCTAAAGGAGATAACTTTGAAAGATTGAGAAAGAGACTAAGGAAGAGTAAGGAGGAAGACGACATAGACTCGACATGCTTCCAGGAATAAAAGCTTTCTGAGTCGCAGCCTTCCATTGTCCATTTGAGTTCTATTTCTTATGTATTTCAGTTTTATTTGACTAAAGAATTTGGATATATAGTTTGATGATAGAATTGAATTGTGATTGATGTTCTATACTCACCTATGGAATATTATTTGTAATTTAATGAAATCTAATTGTTTTATGTGTTTATTGAATTAATTGTGATTTAATTCTAGACTTCATATGTCGATAATAAACTGAGAGGGTGAATCAAGAAAAAATGGTTGAATTGTACTAAGGAGAGTTAGGTAATTTAATAGATTCAGAACTAAATCATGTTGGTAAATCTTGTGTAGAGAGATCATGTATAAGTTTCCAATTGTTTATTAGAGAACTTAAAAAGTGATTAGCTTTTGGGTCGGTTGTTAATTCAGAGATTACAACTTCCCAAAATCTGATTAAGGTTTATGCTTTAGGGTTTAATTATAACTTGAGAGAGAGTAATTGACCCTAGTATCATCTAAAACTATTAATTCAATAAATCATAATTGGTTAGGTTGGCATTAAAGATAGATAATTTTCCCTTTCTCTCATTTAGTTAACTCACTAGGTTGAGTTCTAGGGTATGCTATCTTGTTCAACAAATCAGTTAATTTCCATTAATTGTTATTCATTTTTAAGTTGAAATTGTTAATCGTTGTTTGTTGATTGTTTTCGTTAAGTGTTAATTGTCAATTATTGTTTTGTTGGTTATTTAGTTCTTATGTTTAAATTCATTATCTGTTTAATAGTTTCCGAACTTTGATTCTAGGATTAGATTAACCCTTTTCGTGGGATCGACACCTTAGGTACTACGTGAACAACCCGTGCGCTTGTAAAAATATCAAAGTTTAAAAATATTAAAACTTATCATATAAGAACCTGCGATTAGTGTTACATCATTTGGTATCAAAGCGTGGTTTAGGCGATTCTGGTTTAACCAGCATTTAACTATTGCTTATACATGTATATAAGAGTTGTGTTTGGCCTAATGCGATTTGTCCCATGTTTTGATTTTAGAATTAAATATAGAAAGATCTAACAATGAAATACCACCACCTATATTTTAGAATTAAATATAGAAAGATCTATATATGGACTCTCTAGGGTGAATCAAGATGAAATACCACCACCTCTACCTCTAGCTTAGGGGGAGACTTTGGTTAAGCTGTCGTAAAACATGATGACCTTGCTACACCATATGACAGCACCCGAGGCTCCGATTGAACAATTGCGGAAGTATGGAGCTGAGAAATTCATTAGAACATCTCTAGAGGAGTTTAAAAGAGCCAAATTTTAGTTAGAGAAGGTGAAGAACGTGTTAGATAAAATTAGTTTCCCACCAAATCAGATGGTGAACTGTATTGTCTCTCTTCTTCAGGGAGCAGCCTATAAATGGTGGAAGTTTGTTATGAGAAATACTCAATTACCAGAGCTTCTGACTTGGGATTTCTTTTCCCAAGAATTTAAAGTCAAATATTTAACGGAAGCTTATAGAATTTAAATCTAAGTATGTGGTGAAAGCAATTTTTGAACTTAAAGTAAAGAAACCTGTCTGTTGCTAAGTAGCAATTATACATCTGAACTAGTACTTACAAAGGAGTTCCGGTGTCATCAGCTTGAAGATAGTTTGAATGATTCAATCAAAGAGCATTTGGTTGCAATTACTAAACTGAAGCAGAAAAACCTATCTGTTGCTGAATACAATGAAGATTTTAATAGACTTTACAAGTATGCACCTGAACCGGTACTTACTGAGGAGTTCTAGTGTAATCAGTTTGAAGATGATTTGAATGATTCAATCAAAGAGCATCTCTTGGCAATTACTCTCTTGTAATAAGTGAGTTACCATCAGTTAGTGCAAGCTACTATTAAGATATAGAAGTAAAAGATTGTGAAGAGAGAAAGGGCTTAACGAAGGGGCTTTGCTAGAGGAGGTCAGTCCTCGAGCAAGCAGAGTTGTGAAGGTGTTTCCTCTTTACCAGAATTTACTAAGAGATCTGTAGCTCGAGGAAGGCGACGAAACTTTCCCTCATCGACTACATCAGGTAGGGGTTCTTCTGTGGGTCGAGGTTTTGTTGCTCCAGAGTTCCCTCGTTGCTCCAAACATCATTGGGGTACTTATTAGAGAGCTACGGTTGCATGTTATCGATGTGGTAGCACTAAGCATTTGATAGCAAGTTGCCCTATGAGACAGATTCAGATATCACAAGCTAGTAGAGAGGTTTCTTATGCACCTATTGGGAACAAAGGACGTGGTAAAGGTCATGGAGGATCTAGTCAATTTAGGCTTAATCTGAGTACTCATTTAGAAACTATTGTTTGACCTATTATTCCTTCTGGTTCGGGTCAAGATTATGCTTTGAAAGCTCATGAGGTTCAAGATGCACATAAAGTCATTGCGGGTACTATTTCTCTCTTTGACTCTGAAATGCATGCTTTGATTGATCCTGGATCCATTCATTCTTATATTTGCATTAGAGATATTTCTAATAAAGTGATGCCTATAGATCAGTTAGAGTATGATATTCTTGTAACCAGTCCTCTGGGTAGTAGTTTATTGGTTAATCAGGTTTATAGAGACTGTCATGTTATGATCCAACTATGTGAATATATAGTGGATTTAATTAGATTGCCTTTTTATGAATTTAATTTTTTTTTGGGTATGGATTGGTTATCCAAGCATCAGGTAGTAGTTGACTGTAATGCTAAGACAGTTGTGATTAGGAAGCCTGATCAGCCTGAAATAATATTACATGGCATCTGTACTGGTTCTCTTGCTAATGTTGTATCTACTATGCAAGCTCAAAAATTCCTTAGGAAGGGATGTGAAGCTTATCTAGCTTTTATGTTTGATTCTAAAAAGGAGGGTGGTAAAGTGTAAGATATTCCAGTGGTCATTGAATTTTCAGATGTATTTCCTGAAGAGTTACCTGGACTCCCTCTTGGAAGGGAAGTAGAGTTGTCTATAGAAGTTATGCCTGGCATTGCTCCTATATCTAAAGCACCGTACAGGATGACTCCCATTGAATTGAAGGAGTTGAAAGTGTAGTTGCAAGAACTACTAGATAAGGGGTTCATTCGACCCAATGTATCAACTTGGGGAGCACAAGTTCTATCTATTAGGAAGTAAGATGGTACTCTCCAGATATGTATTTATTACAAGCAACTGAATAAAGTCACCGTGAAGAATAAGTATTAGTTGCTAAGGATAAAAGATCTGTTTGATCAATTAAAAGGTGCATGAGTGCTTTCCAAGATAGATCTACGATCAAGATATTACTAACTTAAGGTAAAGAATGTGGATGTTTCGAAAACATCGTTTAGGACTCGTTATAGGCATTATGAATTCTTGGTGATACCATTTGGGCCAATTAATACTCCAGCTGCATTCATGGATCTAATGAATAGCTTGTTTAAGCCTTATTTAGACCAATTTATAATGGTGTTAATATATGATATCTTGCTCTATTCCAAGAATAAGCATGATCATATTAAGCATTTGTGGGTTGTATTACAAACCCTATTGGAAAAGTAGTTGTATGCTAAGCTAAGTAAGTGTGATTTTTGACTTCAAGAGGTATCTTTTCTTGGACATGTTGTTTCTTCTCAAGGGATTAGAGTTGATCCCAGTAAGATAGAAGTAATTGTTAACTAGAAGTTGCCACGGAATGTGACGGAAGTGAAAAGTTTTCTAGGTTTGGCGTGTTACTATCGCCAGTTTATGAAGGGATTCTCAATGATAGCATCCCCTTTGACTAAACTGCTACGAAAAGGAGTGAAGTATGAATGTTCTAATAAATGTCAAGGTAGTTTTGATCAACAGAAAGGAATGCTTACTGAAGCTCATGTATTGGCTCAACCCACTTTTGGTAAGGAATATGTTATGTTTAGTGAAGCATCTAGAAATGGTTTGGGTTGTGTTTTGATGTAGGGTGGAAAGGTAATTGAATATGCCTCTAGGCAATTGAAACCTTATGAACAGACCCGATACATGATCTTGAACTTGCAACGGTAGTGTTTGCTATGGAGGCACTACTTGTATGGTGAAAAGTGTAGGATCTTCACTGATTATAAAAGAAGTATCTGCTTACTTTGAAGGAATTTAATCTAAAACAATGACGTTATTTGGAACTATTTAAAGATTATGACTACATTATGGACTACCATCCAGGTAAGGCTAATGTCATAGTTGATGCTTTAAGTCAGAAGAACATTGCGACTTTGTCAGTGAAATAAAGTAAAAGAAGACTTATATCTGATGGAGCTTTAATAGCTCAATTAAAAGTTAGGCCTACCTTGAGGCAAGATATTTGTGATGCACAAAAAGTTGATGATAAGTTGCAACAACTTATCTTTGCTACTCAGGAAGGCAAACATCCTAATTTTTCTATAAAAGGAGATGGTGATTTGTATTATAAAGATCGATTTTGTGTGCCCACTAATGATGAGTTGAAGAGAAAGTTATTACATGAGGCATATGATATTGTCATTACAATGCATCCTGGTGGAAATAAGATGTATCAAAATTTGAAGCAGCATTACTGGTGGTTAGATACGAAACATGATGTAGTGGATTATGTATCTAAATGTTTGATATGTCAGCAAGTTAAAGCTAAGCACCAAGTTCCATCTGGTTTATTACATCCCATTTTAAGTCCTCAATGGAAATGGGATAACATTATTGTGGATTTTTTCACTGGGCTTCCTCTAACTCAAAGGAAGTATGATGTTGTATAGGTGATTGTTGATAAGTTCACCAAGTCTGCTCACTTTCTACCTGTTTGTCTTGATTATTCTTTTGATGGACTTGCAGACCTATATGTGAATGAGATAGTGAGGTTACATGGGATGCCACTATCCATTATTTCTAATCATGATTCTCAATTTACTTAGAGATTCTGGAAAATTTTACAAAAGGCTTTAAGTACTCAAGTCAAGTTTAGTATTGCTTTTCATCCCCAGACAGATGGACAATCTGAACGGGTTATCCAAATACTAGAAGACATGCTTCGAGGTTGTGTGTTAGAATTCCTAAGAAGTTGGGATAACTATCTTTCTCTAATGGAGTTTACTTACATCAACAGTTATCAGACTAGTATTAGCATGGCCCCTTATGAAGCTCTATATGGTAGGAAGTGTAGAACTCTAGTTTGTTGGACTGAATTGTGCAAAAATAAGATGATCGAACCTGATATTATGAAAGATACTGAAGAGAAAATTCAAGTTATTCAATAAAGATTGAAAGCTGCCAGTGATAGACAGAAGTCCTATGCCGATTTAAAAAGAAAAGATATTGAGTATTCGTTAGGTGATAAGGTATTCCTGAAAGTATTGCCATAGAAACACGTACTTCGTTTTGGAAAGAAAGGTAAGCTCAGCCCACGTTATATTGGTCCTTATGAGATTCTTAAGATAGTTGAACCAGTTGCTTATCAATTAGTTCTGCCTAGAGAGTTAGCCAATTTACATTATGTGTTTCGTGTTTCGATGTTGATATTAGTCTGATGATACATATAAGATTCCTGTGCAAGAAATTCAAGTACAACTAGATTTGACTTATGAAGAAAGGTTTGTGTCTATTTTAGCCAAAGAAATCCGACAACTCAAGAATAAGCAAATACCTTTGGTGAAAATACTCTGGCAACACCATGAACTCGAGGAAGCAACATGGGTACTAGAAGAGACCGTGAGGGGTCAGTATCCTCAACTATTTTGATCAGGTATGAATTTTGAGGATGAAATTCTATTAAGGGTGAGAGAATTGTAAGGCCCCAAATTGTACCCTAGTTGAAATGTTACATGTTCATGAAAGTACATTTATGATAGGTGTCAAAAATTGTGATATGATTGAGAATTGCATATGACTTGAATTTTGGTTTAATGGATCATACTTAGTAAATTGGGATTAATTAATACCACTAGAGAATTGACGTATTAAAATGTATATTTAGACTAGGAAAATTGTCAATGGGGAAGATAAGTTAGTACATGAAAATCAATATGACTAAGCCTAAATTTGAGTGACAATTGGACTAGTAATTAATTGATAAATTGACCAATTATGGAGTGAAAAATGGCCTAATTAAATTGTGACATTTGGCAGCCACATATGAAGACATGTAGATGGCATCATTGAAGGACAAGTAGCCTACATTTACGTGTGACGTGTCAATTGAAGGAAGAGACATCTTGCACTTAATTGAACTAAGCTTATGCTAAATATGTTTTTGTTGTGTTTTCTCTTCTTTCTTCATCCATCACCACCGAAACCTCTCACTCACTCTCAACTTCTAGAATTTTGCTTGATTTTTGATTATCTTCACTTGGAATCTTTGTAAGCTACTGCATCAACGAAGCTAGATCCTGCTATCTTCTATACTACCGTCTTCTTGGTCACCATAGAATTGTGTTTGCTTGCTTGAAGGGCTAGATTGGCTTGTTCAATAAAGTAGGAATTTGCATTAAAGAAGGTAAGGGAATTCTAAAATTGATAGCATGTGTTCAAACAAATGGTATGATAATTGAATTAGCATGAAATATGTGTTAATATGTTGGTAATTTAATGCCGGAAAAATGATGCTAATATGATAATTTTTGCTTTGGTTTTGATGCATGAAGGACTATCGTTGTGAGCTGTCAAGTGAATGGCTTTTATTTGGAATTGTACATGAATTTGAAAAGGGATTGAAGCATGAATAAGGTGGAATTTAAGTGGAATTGATGAACTACGGAGAAGGGGTGTTGAAGGTGTAATATGTGAGTTATTTGTAGTGATTCCACTAAACTTATCTTGGTATTTTAGCCATACCTTGAC
>JAOTAY010051579.1:0-19835 GCA_025629805.1 Erythroxylum baracoense
TTGAAATGGATAAATGGACTAGTCGACTATCATCATATTAGTCAACTATTTGAAGAGCGGAGCTGAGCTTAGAAAGGAGAGTTTTGAATGCAAGTATGGGTGATGAATGTGTGTTATAAGTATGCGACATCTTGTGGTATTAGAGAAAAGAGGATGAACCGATAATGGTCAAGGTGTTCTCTATTGGGAAAAACTCACGTATTATGATATTTTGCATAAAAGTTAGGGTCTGGAAATGGGTTCCCGACACTTGTGGTATCAGAGCAAGCTCACGTTTTATGATATTCTGGATAGTCGAGCTCCAGAAGCGGGGTCCAACAGATACAGAGGACCATGGGCAAACTCTAATTTGTTGAGCCAGACACAGAACTACCTATTCAGGTGCCAATGGAGGTACTGTAACAGGGTGCTCACAAATGGAACACATCTTTGGTGGGCATTTTCTTAGAAAAGCGACTGGCTTTTCCAATTGTCCAAGAGTGGGCAAATGGAGTGTGGAAGAATAAAGGGTTGGTTAACACTATGATGAATGAAGACAAACTCTTCGTCATCAAGTTCAACTCATCAGAGAATGCACAGTAGGTGCTTGGAGCTGGACTATGGCATGTAATGGGGCATTCCCTATTGATTAAGAAATGGCCTCTTGGGGTCACCATGATAGGAGCAAACTAGAGACAATCCCTTTGTGGGTCAATATTCACAAGGTTCCATTAGAGTACTGATCGAATAAAGGTATGAGTTGTATAACTAGTAAAATAGGTAAACCGTTAGGATTAGATGAGAATAATACTTTGATGAAGAGAATTGGCTTTGCTAAGGTGTATATTGATGTTAACATATTGAAGAAGTTCCCAAATAAACTAAGAATAATGAAGATGACAGAAAGCGAGGAGTTGGTAGAAGACATCGTTGGGATAACTTATATGTGGAAGCCTAAAACACGAGAAGATAAACAAGTTTGGCGACTGAAGGTAACCACTGAGGGAAAAGCAGTACTAGATTCAGTTAAACCGACAGTAGAAGACAATTAGGAGGGGCTGCTAGTTGTAGAGGAAAACACAGAACCAGTAGGAAATCTCCAAGAGGAGGAGCATAGGCCTGAGGGAAGCACAACGGTAAAGGGGGATGATAGAGTAGAAACAAAGTTTCTCAATACTGGCTAGTTGGCATAATAATTGAAGTAGAGGATAATAATTTGTCAGTAGTAAGGAAATATATGTTTGAGGAAATCGGGTTAAGCATTTAAGAGGAGACAGTTGGTACACCAGTTTTAGAAAGAAGAGAAGCTTTAGGTTCAAAGTAGGAAACAAGTTCCAATTCTTCAGGCATTAATAGGAAGATTAGGACGAGAAGGCTAGGGAAAAAGAAAAAAATGATGAAGATAGCAGCCGAGAACATTAAATGACTTAATAAACCTCAATAAACAACTAGTTGCTAAAGAGTTTATTAAGAGAAGTAGAATTGATTTTTGTTGGTTTATTAGAAACCAAAATAAAGGTCGATGGACTAGAGAACAATTCACGATTCCTAGACAAGGAATGGAAGGTGCTTACCAACCATGCATACCATATGAATGGAAGAGTAGTTATTGGGTATAATCCCAGTAAGCTAGAAGTGGTGAATAGTTTTAGGAATGACCAACTCGTCCACTGTGACATTTTGCTAAAGGAAACCAGCAAGGAGGCAGCTATGACAATGTTGTATGTAGCAAACCACAATTGTTTAAGGCAAGGAGTTTAGACTAAGCTAGAAAGGATAAGCAGCTCCACTAGAAAACCTTGATCAGTACTGGGAGATTTTAACTGCATGCTTAAGTTGTCTGAAACTAAGGGTGGAAGGCATTGGAAGCAAGTAGATTATGGAGAGTTGCAAAAGTAGGTGAAGAACATTATGCTAACTGATCTAAAATGATATGGCTTTGATTTCACTTGGAATAATAAGAAAATTGGTGAATGGTCCCTTATGAGAAAGCTTTATAAGTGTATGGTCAATAGACAATGGCTCGAGCATTATTCCTTAAGTTATGGTATGTTCGAAGAACCTAATTTATTAGATCACAATCCGGTAGTAGTGGATGTGTCAAATAGAGAATGGAAATGGACTGCACCCTTTTAGATATTCAACCACCTGATGGATCATTTAAACTTTGGAGGGCTAATTAGGTAGGAGATAGAAGTTGAGATTCTCGGATCAAAAAGTTACCCTGAGTGAGAAGTTAAAGGGCTTGAGAAGTAAGCTGAAGTAGCTAAGTAGAGACTCACAAAAGCCCAAGCAGATTGCAGTAGACAAAGCAATGGAGGACCTGAAGCTTTGCCTGACACAATTATTACCCTCATCAGGTGACAATCAGCTAAAGCGTAAGGAAGCTAAACTGATTGATTGGTATTACCAAATACTGGCCAACACCAATACATTATTAAGATAAAAATAACGAGTGACGTGGATGAAGGAGGGAGAGAGATTTACTAGAATCTTTATTGGCTCAATCACTGCTAGGAGAAACATAAATGCAATTAAGATGTTGGAAGATGAAGCTAGTTTGCAATATGATTCCCAGGAGAGCAAGAAAAATATCACTTTTGAATACTTTACAAAACGATATGGTAGTGAAATTAGAGTCATGACGATTCCACAGGAGGTCCTAGTTGGATTTAGGCAGGTGAGTGCAATAACCAGAGAGGAACTAGTGCTAGTGGTTTCAAAGGAGGAGATTAGGGGAGCTATCTTCTCCCAGTATCCTGATAAAGCTCCAGGTCCAGATGGCGACAATGGAGGGTTTTTCTAAAAGAATTGGGATATCATGGGAGATACGATGGTCAAAGCAGTACAGGAGTTCTTTTAACACAAAACTCTATTAAAGGATTGGAACAAAACTTTTATCTGTCTAGTTCCTAAACAGGGCAATGTAACACGACTGGAGCAGTTTAGGCCTATTGCCTATTGCAACTTTCTTTACAAGACGATCACTAAGATTCTGTCCAACAAGATCAAAAGGAGCCTAGGAGAGATTACTAGTCAGGATTAGAATGCTTTCTTGAAAGGGAGGTCAGCAACTACAAATATTCTCCTTTGACATAAATTACTAAAAAGATACAATTCTAAGAGAAAAGAGAAGAACTGTACAATAAAGATGGATTTAGTAAAGGCATATAACTTTATTAATTGGAGTTTCCTCTTCAGTATGCTGATAGTGGTAGGATATCCAGCATTGTTTCTGGAGTGGATAGAAGAGTGTGTCACAACGACAATGTTGGGTATTTTGATCAATGGTGAACCTACAAGACTTATTAAAGCTAAAAGGGGCCTAAGATAGGGGGATCCTCTCTCACCCTACCTATTTGTACTCTATATGGAAGCCTTTCCATTTTTCTTGCAAGGAACATAAGAATTCATCTTGAATTCCAATATCATCATGGGTGTAAGAGAATGAAGATCACCCACCTAGCTTTTGCTGATGATATTTTACTATTTTGCAGGGCTGATAAACACTCAATTCATATCCTAATGCAGATTATAAAGGAGTTTCAAGAGATTTCTGGCGTGAGAAGTAATCCACTGAAAAGTTCATTCCATTTATCTTGCAACTTTGATAGAGAGGCGACTTTAGAGGCCACAGAGATGGGGTTGACACAAGGTAGTTTACCACTAAAAAATGTTGGTGTGCAAATTTCGCAAAAGAAGATCAATGTAGGGGATTGCAAACCTTTGTTGGACAATATAACAAGCAGAATCAATCAATGGAGAAACAGGTTTTTAAGTTATAGAGGAAGGCTACAACTCATTCAATCTATACTGAGTCAGCTAACAACCTACTGGATAAACCCTGTTTTCTTACCGAAGAGCGTGCTTAAGGAAATTGATAAAAAAATAGGGATTATCTGTGGAATGGATTGAGTAAGGGTAAAAGCAAAGCAAAATTAAGTTAGAGGAAAGTCTGCAGATCAAAAAAATAGGGAGGACTTATGATATGTTCAACATGCCTACTTAGTAAGGCTAGTATGGGTAAAAACTTGTGGTGATTATGTAGTAAGAAAGATGATCTTTGGTTTAAATGGATACATAGCACATTCATAAAGTCTGGTGGCATTTGGGAAAATCTTGGATGCAAAATCTAGTGGTCCACCAAATTGGAAATGGCAAAAATACTTCCTTTTGGTTTTATAATTGGCACTATAGGGGTCCTCTTTATAAGGTGCATGAACTTTAACAATTGAGAAGGCTTGTGAACAATGAGACCAAAGTAAGCAAATTTATAAGAGGTAGTCAAGTTTGGCCATAACTTAGCAGCAGATACTCAAACTTGTTACTAAACCAAATGCTTAGATGTTAGGAAGGTAAAGAGGATAAAATCCAATGGATAGCTGATAACTCTGGGCTATTCATCACCAATGCTTACAAGACCATAATGCAAAAAGATCAGAATTTAAAATTAGGTTGGGTAAAGCTAGTATAGGATTCAAACATCAAACCAGCTTATGCCTTTATATGCTGGTTGGGTATGAATGGGGGCTGCCCACTAAAGATAGGTTAAAGTTCCAAATTAGACTAAAGTTCCAAATTAACTCAATAAATTGTGAATTATGCATAATAGAATTGGAAAATCAAGAGCATTTACTGTTTGGATGTAGCTTCACTAAAGAGAATTAGGCACGACTTCAGGCTATTCTAAACATTACTAGTCATGCTTCTTCTTGGGAGGAAACTATCAGCTGGTTAGGGCAATTGAAACTATTGAATCAAGTAGATTATAAGGCAATTGGGATTAGCTGGAGCGCAATGATTTACTACATTTGGAAAGAGTAGAACTATCAGACTTGCAGACAACAAAACCGAAACTCAACATAGGTATTCCAAGATATTGTTCTCTATAGTAGACTGACCTTCATAGCGAGATGAATAGCAAGTATTATATCTACTAATCTAAAACTGAGATGGTGTATTTCATAAGATAATTCGTACAGACGAAAATAGGAAGAGTTTCTTATATGTTTTGTTCTCTGGGCCTGTGAAAACACAATCATTCTAGATTTTTTGTACTAACTAGAAATGGTATAGCCTTGTATGTACATATATAGTATGAATGAAATACCAAATTAATTTTCGAAAAAATAAAGGTTAAAAAACAAAGGCATCATTTTAATTAATATAATGACGAAATTGTTTAATAAAATGACAACTTTTTTTTTGATAGAGTTACTTGTCATGTAGAATGGTTCTTGAGGATAATGACATTATATATACGCCAATATTACTAGTTTAAATGGAAGACCTACGAAATATTATAAAATTTGCTAAAATGAAAATCTTATATTTCAAATTTAAATCATAAAGACTTGTATTATAATGCCCAAATCATAGAAGTGTACAGACTTAATTTACACTCTAGCAAATAATATACTTTTGAACAACGAAATTTCAACTACATTCTTCAAGCCATTCGTTTATAACTACTTATTTATCTGCAATCTTCTATGGTTAATATTTATAAAATAATGAATTATATTAATAAATTAGAAGAATATTTTGATGATGATGATGATGATGATAATACAGTAATAAAAATTAGTATTAAAATATAAATTTTAATATTAACATGTATTCTTATATATATATATAGGTATATCATTTAATCCCTTTTAATAGTAAAATATGTTATTTTATACTTTGTAAGTTGTAATTGGATATCTAAACTATTTTAATAGTTAAATTTTCGAGCTTTATTGGTACAATTGTTGGAAAATTTGGTAGTTTAAAATAATATTTGTACAATGAAGAACAAATTCAGATGTTAATTCATACTTTTTCTGGACTCATATTTTATGCAATATGACAGATTTATTAAAAGTTTAAAAAACTCATAATTAAGGTATATACTATCATATAACTATTATTACTCCATTTTTTTCGTAAAAATTCCCTTCATTAATTGTCTCTTGTATGCAATCAATATGAACGTGTCTCATTCTCACTTTTTCAATTATAATAATATATTTATTTTCTAATTATTCTTCAGTGAAAACCATTAGTGGTATTAATGATAGGTTTTATGGTTATACCTTCTGCTAACCAATTCAATTCTAATTTTTTATAGTGAAAACGGTGCAATTTGGTCTATAAAAATTGGAGTACTGTTAGTGAGGGTTACACTCTCTGCTGACACTACCAGGTTGGATTATATCCAAAAGAAGCATTGTTCATTCTACAGCAAGCTATGGCAGACGAAATTTTTCTAAGAATTATGGGAGCCAAAAGTGCAAAGGAAGCATGGAATTCCTTACAAGAGGAGTTTTAAGGAAGTTTAAGGTACATGCTATAAAATTACATACTCTACAAAGAGATTTTAAGAATTTAAAAATGAGAAGCATTGAGACGGCTAAAGATTACCTATATTTAAAAAAAAATGTAAATTGCTATACAATAAAAAACTTCCTTTTTTTTCAAATTTAAGTTAACAAAACGAATTGGAACTACTATACAGGAATAAAAGAAATAGTTAATCAAATGAGAGCTTCTGGAGAAGATATCTCCAAGAAAATAGTAGTTGAAAAAATATTAGTAAGCTACACATGCAAATATAATGAAGTTATCAGTTTTACTGAATATTCAAGCGATTTTGAAAACCTGACAGTAATAGAATTAACGGGCTCTTTAGAAGACTTAAAAACGGCTTAGTTGGCAAAATGAAGATACATTTAAGAGTGCCTTCCAATCTAAAATAAATAAGCTATCTCAAAAATCTAAAGAAGGATGGGAAAAAAAATTCCAAGAGAAGTCTAAAAACAAGGAAATTCAAAATACATAAACAAATAAAATAGTAAATATCCTCCATGTAGTATTTGCAAAAGAAAAAGTTTTTTAGAGAAAGATTGTTGGTTTAAAGGAAAACCACAACATAAAGTATCTAGAAAATTTGTGCACGTAAAAAAAGATTATCATTTAAAGGAGTCTCATCAAGCAAATTTTATTGAAAATAAAATATAGAAAATAGTTTTTTCTATGCCAGCCTAGAAGAAGTTTAAAAAGACACATTGTATGGGAAAGTGATTATAGTAACCATAAGACAAAAGAAAAAAATATTTTTTGTATCCTAAATAAAATTCAAACATAAGTGAAAATTGGAAATAGAGATTATATTGAGGCTAGAGGAAAATGAGCTATTGCTATAGAAACAAGAAAGGGAAAACGGTATATAAGCTATGCACTTTTAGTCCCTTCAATAAATCAAAATCTTTTTAGCATAGGATAAATGATAGAGAAAGGATATTCAATATGCTTTGAGAGAGACTTTTTACAATATATGATAACTATAATAAAACATTAGAGATAGCAAAAATCAAGATGTAAAAAAATATAGCTTTTATAATAAAATAGAAATATGTCAACTAAGTAGCCATTAAATTATAAGTTGATGGCTCATGTATCTAGCACAAGAGATTTGGATATTGTCACTTTCACGACATGAAAATTCTTCATCAAAAAAACAAAATAAGTAATTTACTAACAATTGAAGAAATCAATGGTAACTGTAAAGCATGTTTGCAAAGAAAGCAATATCTATAACATTTTCCAACATGTAGAGCACATAGAGTAAAGGAGCTTACTCGAACTAATTTTCATCAATGTTTGTAGTTCGATGCAAACTCTATAACTATGCCAAAATATGTACTTTATTCTCTTTATTGATGATTATAATTGAATGATTTAGTTCCATTTTCTTCAAGAAAGATCACGTCTTTAACATGTTTAAAATCTTTAAAAATATAGTTAAAAACCAAAGTGTACACTAGATCAAAACTATTTGAAACGATAATGGAAAAGAATATACTTATAAAGAATTCAACAAATTTTGCAATGATGAAGGCATATAGCATCAATTAACCTTTGTATATGCTCCAGAACAAAAAGAGTATCAAAAAGGAAAACAAAAGGACTATTATAGAGATGGATCGAACTATGTTAAGGGAGAAAGGTTTTCCTTTGATGTATACTAGCATTATTATAATTCATCGTTTGTACTTATGTATGCTGATGTTGTCACTTGTTTTTGAGATTTCACATTTATTTCTGTCACTATTATTCAAGTTTACATGTGATCTAAGAGCTTCGACTTTCAGTTTATGAATCGGTCATATGCCTTTTTGGCTCATAACAAAGTTGGTATTAGAGCTAGGTTAAAAGATTTAAGGCCCAGGTGTAGTTTTAATTGTCACTGCGAACATATAGAAATTTACCCCCTCTTTAAAATAGCTTCCTTACTCAGAATACTTATCTGTTCTAATTGGTGGTACTAAACATTCCTTTGCTTCCTTTATTAGTATTAACAAACAATCGCGATTTCTTGCTTGACTTAACCAGGAGGCTCACAATGAGGCCTCAATACAAAATAAGGCACCTGCCCCTGGTGCCTCAACTAGAAGGTGCAATAGGCATAAGACATACAAGGCACCTGTAGAAGAGTAAAAGGTGTCACAGGGAGATCCTAAGTTGCTTGCATTTGACATGCAAGCATTTCTAGCGGGAATAGAAACTAACAAAGTAATGTTTTGAGATTCGATGACGATAATGTAGCTGATGATAATGATATAGAAATAACAATAACAATCCCTACCACCAATTATAGTCCTAAAGCAGAAGAGGTCAAATATGTAGCTATCAGTGGTGTATTTGAAGTTCCATCTCCTAAGGTATGATAAGACTAAACTTAAGGAATTGATTTCCTCTATAAGGTGGAGATGTCTTTGCAAAAAGTGACCAAGAATTGGTATTGAGAGCACATCTTCCATACTTACTTGTAGTGACATGGTCACAGTTTAGCAAGAAGTTTATGGACTATTTCCTCTCCTTCAAAGCTTAAAAGGCACTGATATTATATTTCTTAAATATACATCAAGGAGATAAGACATTGGATGAGTATACCATTTACTTCATCTAGTTAAGTTGATATGCCTCGAAGATTGTTTCAAATGAGCTAAGGCAGAACAATCAATATATACTCAGTTAGGATCTCCTTTTATCAACATGACTATGAGTTGTCAGAAGAAGTTATTTGCTCTGATGGATATGGCTAAGTAGTTGGAAAGGATCCCCATAAAGTAGGGTGCTTTCAACAACAATAATCAAACTTTTTTCCATGGTATAGTCAGAGTAGGAGCTCTCAATAAAGGGTTTTTCAAGCATATTGTAAGATAATATTTGAGTGTAGATATTTGAGAGGATTTAATTTCATGATTAGAATAGGTAGTAACAGTAGCAAAAAAAGCTCTAGTCATAGCAATTCAAGCTTGACATCCTCTATTTGCTAACAATGTGGTAAGGCACATCAAGGTCTATACTACGCATCACTAAGAGAATGCTACAGATGTGACCAATACAAGCATCTGATGATGGGCTATTCAATAATAGGATATCAGTAAACAGCTTCTAGTGTGGCATAACTTTCATTTTAGTATCCATAAGGGGGATCACAGTTTGGTGCTAAATAGAGACGAGGTTTTGGAGTATCAAAAGGTAGATCTGGAGGCTGCAATTGGGAGCAGTCCTCTAGCTCTCAACTTACAGGTCGTAGTTAAGCCAGGGTGTTCACCTAAACCCGTAAGATGTATAGGCTCCAAATGTGATACTTTTCCCATCTTTGGAACAAAAGCTAGAATTCTAATAGATTCGGAGTGACTTATTCTTTTATGTCACCTAACTTTACTATAAGACTATAAGTAGTATTAAAAAGGATGGAAGAATTTTTATCCATATCCACATCTCTTAGTGATGTCATAAAGGTGGATTTGATCTACTACTCGTGACTTATGGAGATTAATTGTAGGGAATTGGTAGGAAATCTTATAATGTTGTCAATTATGGATTTTCACACAATATTAGGAATGGAATGGTTGTTTAGTCATCACGCCAACCTTGATTATGGAAAGAAGAAAGTGGTGTTTTGAATTTCAATTGAGCTACAGTTTATTTTTAGGGATATAAGAGGACATCCCATCCAACGTAATTTTGGCGTTAATGGCCAACAAGATGCTCAGACAAAGATGTCAAAAATTTTAGACATGGTCAGGGATACCTTTAAAGAAATTAATAGCCTTCAAAGTGTTCCACTAGTTTAGAAGTTTCTAGATGTATTTCTTGAAGAGTTACCATGGCTACATCCAGAGAGATATCAAATTCTGCATTGATCTAGTACCTGGTACAACTTCAATTTTTATACCTCTATATAAAATGGCACCTACAAAGTTAAAGGTATTAAAAGAAAAATTATAGGATGTACTGGATAAGGGTTTCACTAGGCTTAGCATATCACTACGGAGTGCTTGGTACTGTTTACAAAGAAAAAGGATGGTTCTTTCTGGTTATATGTTAACTATGGGTAGTTGAATAAAGTGACCATCTATAATAAGTGTCCATTACCCTGAATCTATGATCTATTTGATCAACTTTAGGGTACTAAATATTTTTATAAGATTGACATAAGATTTGGATATCATCAGTTGAGAATTAGAGGAGAGATACACCTAAAACTACTTTCATGGCTCAATACATCCATTATGAATTCCTAGTAATGTCATTTGGCTTTACCAATGCTCCAACAAATTTTATGGATCTAATGAATAGAGTGTTCAAACTATTTTTAGATAGGTTAGTGATTGTCTTTATCAATGAAATTTTGATGTCTTCGTGAATAGATAAGGAGCACACCCAACATTTGAGAGTGGTATTATATACACTTTAAGAACATAAATTGTATGCCAAATTCTTAAAGTGTGAATTTTGAATCGAGAGTGTCACATTCTTAGGGTATATGGTATCTCAAAAGGAGATATAAGTGGACTAAAAGAAAATGGAAGTTGTAACAAACTAGAAAAGACCAAAGACAGTGATTGAAGTATGAAGTTTTCTGGGTTTGGTAGGCTACCAAGATGGTATCCCTATTAAAAAATCTGTGGAAAAAAAAACCTAGTTTATTTGGTTTGATGATTATGAGGAGGGTTTTCAAAAGCTAATAGAGAGTTTAACTACAAATCTAGTCCTAGTGTTACCAATTGAAGGTAGAGGATTTCAATTGTATTGTGATGCTTTAAAAGTTAGCCTAGGCTACATATTGATGCAGAATTTTAGGGTGATTGCTTAGGTTTCTAAGAAATTTAAAAGATATGAAGAAAATTACCCTACTCATGATTTAGAGATGGCAATAATGATCTTTGCCTTAAAGATTTGGAGACATTATCTGTATGGTGAAATGTGCGAAATTTACACAAATCACAATAGTTTAAAATATATATTTCAACAGAAGGACTTAAATTTAAGGAGAAGAAGGTGGATATAACTACTAAAAGATTATGACTACAAAATTTAGTATCATCATGGAAAGGTAAATGTTATAGCAGAGGCACTAAGTAGGTAGTCATTAGGTAGTTGGCATATATCATAGTAGAGATGAGAGCTTTAACTAAGGAATTATATGATTTGATGGATTAAGGCACTTAGCTTCATATTTCATACTCAAGAGTACTATTCTTAAGCATCAGAGTACGATAATTATTGTTGGACAAGATCAAGGTCGCTCATAGCCAAGACCCTAAGCTCCAAAAGCTTACATATGAAGTAAGGTTATCACATATATTTTGAGATTGATGGGTGAGGTAAACTAAGGAAGAATAGGAGATTGTATGCTCCAAATGTAGAGAACTTAAAAGAGGAGATTTTAAAGGAAGTGCACTATACACTATACAATGTACATCTAAGTTTCACCAAAATGTACCATAACATTAGAGGCATATATTAGTATGATGGTATGAAAAAGGATGTGGCTAAATATATTTCTAAGTCCTTAACTTGCCAACAAGTAAAAGTAGAGTATTAGAGATCCTGGGTAACCTACAACTATTGTCAATTCCTGAATGAAAATGGGAAAAGATTACAATGAATTTTATGTTTTGCTTACTTTATATAAAGACTCGATGTGATTCCATTTGGGTGATCATAGATAGGTTGAAGAAGTCAGCCCATTTCTTACCTATGAAGACCACCACTCAATGTGTAAGGTCATATGAGTGTGTATCAAGCAAATTATGTGTCTCTATTAGGTGGTCGTGTCAATATTCTTTGACCCAGGATCACATTTCACATCTCAATTCTAGAGGAAATTACAGGAGGCATTGAGAAATAAATTAGATTTTAGCACAACATTCCATAGGCATTTTGAGAGGACAATTTAAACCTTAGAAGATATGTTAAGGATGTGTGTGATGGACTTTGGTGGTAGTTAGGATTTGCAATTGCCTTTGATTTAATTCTCTTCCAATAATAGCTACTATAGTAGCATTGGGATGGCAATTTACTATACATTATACAAACAAAAATGTAGATCACTGATTTGTTGGGAGAAAATAAGTGAGAGGTAATTGGAGGGCCCAAAACTAATTAAAATCACATCAGAGAAAATTCAATAGATCAAGTAGAGACTAGAGATAGTGTTTAGCAGATGAAAGTACTTTGTATTTCTAAAGGTATCTCCGATGAAGGGTATGATGAGGTTTGGAAAGAAAGGCAAAATATCTTTAAGATATGTTGGACCTTACAAGATAACAGAAAGAGTTAGAAACGTGGCATATCGATTGGCATTACCTCTAGATATGTGGTAAGTCCACCCAATATTCCATCTTTCTTTGCTTCATAAGTATATTTATGATCCTTCTCATATTCTCCATCCGTAGAATGTAGAGATGAATAAGAACTTAACCTGCAAAGAGGAGCTAGTAGCTATTTTGCATTCTCAAGTGTGCCAATTATGATTAAAGTAGATTCCTATAGTTAAGGTGATGTGGAGAAATGGCAATAATATGGAAATCACTTAGGAAATATACTGAGAGATGCGAGAGTTGTATCTATACTTGTTTCCTTAATAGAGCATGTTGTAAAATTCAAAGATGAATTTTTTGTAAGGAGAAATATCTCACTTCAACCCTCATCTTTCCTATTTTCCATTTTCACCCCTAATGTAACTATTCACAAAACTATTCTCTTCCTCTATAATTTATTATCAGTGACTATAACTAACCATATATACCAATCAACTTTTTCTCTTTAAACTCATCAAAACCATACCTATTTTACCTCACAATAACATCAAAATCATCAAAAAAAATTGTAAAGAAAAATTAGAGAAAAAAATCAAAATTTTGATAAGTCACCTCTGATGAATGTTGTCAATCACCACCACCATCATTGCTTTAATGTCAAGAGAAAAAGCCATTTGGTCTTATTGCAGGTCACTATATGTATCACTGCTGATTAACAAAAATAGAGGTTTAGATTCCAAAATAATTTTTCTTTAAATTTGTTGAGATTGGATGAGAATCTAAGTTTCTTACAATTATGAAAGTTATTTTACTCATCATGAGCTTTCATTTGGTATAAAAATTTGTCAAATTCTGAGACTAAAAAAATTCTTTAACAGTAGAAGAATATTTTGAGGACCTAAGGAATATTTCAGTGGTTGGAGATACTGATCCAGTGACCTCTGAAAACTTTTATTTCCTAAAATTTTTTGAAAAATCCTATAAATTATGCTAATCATTTTTTCCTTAAGAATTATAGAGAAATTATTAACATTTTTTGAATTTAAAATCACATAAAGTGAGGTGAAAATAGGATCAAGGGGGTCAAATTGCATAATTGGACCATCCTAGCAAACCTAATAACTCCTAGATTGTTAATTAGGCTTTGACTTGTAAATGACACTAATTAGAAACTTTCTTTCCTATTTTATAGGTATATTATGAGTGAGACTCATATTGCAATGTTCAGACTGACAAGTACATCAATTAAGTATGTTCATATCTATCTATTGATACCTACTCCATACCTTTTATTGAGTATGGTTATAGATTGACATGAATAATGACATGTTAAGCCAAGATAGATGCCATTTTCCTTATGCAGGTGGATATGATATGATGTCACACACACACAAACACACACACACATATACACCTATAAGTATATATATGTACATATGTAATTTGAATAGTCTGATGGTAACCTTACCATAAGAGATAAGGTCAAGAATCTAATGGTAAAAGACAAATTAAAGATGGCTGGTATTAATAAAAAATTGCGAGAAACAAGGCTTAGGTGGTTCGAACTTGTTAAAAGGAGACACTTTGACTTTCCAGTAAGACGATGCAAGAAAATAATTCTTAAAGACTATAAGAGAAAAAAAGGAAGGCTTGAAAAAAACTTAGGGGAAGTGATTAATAATGATATGGCACAGTTAGATCTTACCGAGGACTTGGCCTGTAATAGGAAGCTTTGGCATACTAGGATAAGGGTAAAAGATATCTCTTAAAGGGAGCATTCGCAGTCTTGTAGGTTATATAAACCCATGTATTGCGCATTTATTACGAGTATTTACATCCTAGTTAGTTAGGTTAGCTAGTTTCCTATTTAGCATAATTAACGTGTTGGCAGGTATGGTCATAGTTACTTATACACAGGTATTGTTTCTTTTTGGCCTGGTTGGAGTTTACTCTTGTATTGGTATTTTCTAGTATGTATTCTTATCTTACCTTTTATTCTTAATCTTTGAATTGTTTTGTACGTACGCTATTTTTGTATTGCCTTAACTATTTTTATTATTAATGTCACTATTGTTTCTCTTTATTATTTATTTATATTTATATAGTTATGTATTTTTGTACTTAGTTATTTTATTACATTTTAATGTTTATTTGACTTATTTACTTAGTTATTTTATTTTATTATTTTTGTTTGGCATATGTACGCATAACCATTTTTAATTTTGTAGTATCTTCATGACACATTACATGTGGATCTATCATAAATAACCTCTCTACTTGATAGAGGTAAGGCTGCATACTATCGGACCTTCCCAAACTCCACACCTCAGGTGGACTTCAATTGAGTGTTGATGATGATGATGATATGTAATTTGAGTTGTTATTATGATGCCTATGCAAGTAACACGGTGATATCTAAATATATGGATACAGGTTTAGATACCTATAGTATGTAATAGTTGTGATTTGGATTGTATTTTAGGATTTAATTTGTTAAATATTTAGTGTTAATTTGAGTGTTTAGTGCATATTTAGGTTTTAATTGTGTTAGTTTATGTGTTTAAATGTTTTTATGGGTTATTATGAGTCTTTGAGCTTAAATGTTATACTTTTTAGGTACCTTGATGTGTTTGTTAGTGTTTTAGGGTAAATGGCGAAGAACGGAGAAGTTTCGAGCTTTCACATCAGTCAAGAGAGCTATTGAGTGATTTAAGGAAGGAGAAGAAGGAAGAGAGACATGGAGACGAATTTTAACGCAAAGTACTTCCCAAAACAGGTGGTTTCCCACCGTCGCTGCCTCCATTGATCCGTTCCGAGCTTGTTTTCCAATTTATTTTAATTTTATTGAAGTATGAAATTGAGATAATTGTTGGGAATAGGTTATGTCGAATGTTGATTATTGTCTAAACTCACCTTTGGGATTTTGTCTTTGATTTTAATGAAATCTGATTTATTGCATTTTTATTTGAGTTATTTATGATTCAATATCTATTCTTAATAATTCGACAATAAACTGAGAGGGTGAGCTGAGTGAATATCATCAAATTGGGCTAACAAGAGTTAGGTAATTTGATAGATAAGAATTGAATCAAACTGGTGAAATTGTGTAACGAGAGATTGAACATAGGTTTCCGGTAGGTTATTAAACAATTTTAGAACTAATTTATGTTTTGGTTTAATTGTGATTCACAATTAACCCAAAACCTAAAGTAGTTGTAAAATTGTCTTATCCATAATTTAAATTAGGGATTATTAGTTAGGGTTTAAAGATTATAACTCGAGAGAGAGTAATCCACCCTAGGATCGTCTGGACCCAATAATTCGATAATTGCATAATTGATTAGATTTTCATTAATTTCGGATTAAAACCCCCTTTTTCTCAATTGGTAGTTCCTAGGTTAATTTTTAATTTAGTTGTGTGATTTGTTATTTTATTATTATTTTCGAAACTTAATTCTTATAATTGATTATTGATTGATTAATTTTCTACATTTATTGTTTATTTTAGATTGTTGCAATTTAGTTCGATCTTAGATTTTAGGACTAGATTAACCCTCCTCATAGGATAGATACCTTAGGTATTATGCGAACAACCTGTACGCTTACGATAATCAATGTTAGAATAGTCAAACATAGCACATGTAAACCTACAATCAACAATCCGATACGCCACAAGGCATCATCCAAACATAAGCTCCAACCTTTTCTATTCGGATTCACCACTTTTTCCAAAATTGATTGTATCTCCCGATTGGAGACTTCAGCTTGCCCACTCATTTATGGATGGTATACAGTTGTAATACGATGTGTGACAACATGTTTTTTCATCAACGTTCCAATAATTTTATTGGAGAAATGAGTTCCTCTGTTGCTAATCATAGCTCGAGGTATTCCATACCTAACAAAAATGTTAGATTTGACAAAATTAACTACAACCTTAGCATCATTTGTATAAGTAGCTTTCTCTTTTATCCACTTTGATACATAATCCACGGCTGGAATGATATAAGTCTTATCAACAGATGAAGGAAACGGACCCATGAAGTCAATTCCCTATATATCAAAACTTTCACATACCAGGATATTTGTAAGTGGCATTTGATCTCTTCGTCCCAGACTACCAGTTCTTTGGCAGCGATCACAAGACTTACAGAATATGTAAGAATTATAAAATAGCTTAGGCCAAAATAGTCCACATTCAAGAATTTTACGAGCTCTTCTTTTGGGTCCAAAGTGTCCCCCACACACAGATGAATAGGAAAATTTTAATATGGAAGGAATTTCATCATCTATAACACACCTAATAATTTGATTAGCACAAAATTTCCAATGAAGAGGTTCATCTCATATGTAATATTTAGCCTTTCTTTTAATTTTATTCTTTTCAGCTCTAGATAAATCACTAGGTAAGGACTTAGTCACTAAAAAATATACTATATCAGTATACTATGGAATTACTTGTTGAATTGCAAAGAGACTTTCATCTGAAAATTCATCTTAGAGAACATCAAATGTATTGGTTGGAGTGATCGTCCATTAAATTTTCAGCTCCTTTTTGTTACGTATTTCCAACTAAAATTCTTTTAGGAGTAAAATCCACCGAATCAACCTTGGTTTTACTTCTTTCTTAGTCACCAAATATTTCAGAGCTGCATAGTCTGAACAAATGATTACCTTTGTACCCTAGAGGTAAGACCAAAATTTTTCCAACCCAAAAACTACAGCCAAAAATTCTTTCTCTATCATGGAATAATTCTTTTGAGCATCGTTAAGTGTCATGGAGGCATAATAAATGACATGAGGTACTTTGTCCACTTTTTGACCTAAAAGTGTTCTAACTATATAATCCGAGGCATCGCATATTAGTTCAAAGGGAATGTCCCATTTCAGTGGCTGAATAATTGGAGCTATAGTGAGTCATTCCTTTAGTTCATGAAATGCAATCTTGAATGGCTCATCAAAATCAAATTTCACATCTTTTTGGAGTAGTCTACACATGGGTTACGCAATCTTTGAAAAATTTTTGATAAATTGTCGATAGATTCCTGTATGACTAAGAAAAAATGAACTTCTCATATAGTCGTGGGGTAAGGTAAAGATCTGATAACATTTATCTTAGCCTTATCAACCTTAATTCCCTTAAATGAGACTGCATGACCCAAAATTATGCCTTGATTAACCATATAATGACATTTTTCATAATTTAAAACTAAATTAGTCTCAATGCAACGTTTAAGCACTTTCTTAAGGTTAATAATGCATGTTTCAAAAGATTCTCCATAAACAGTAAAATCATCTATGAAAACTTCCATACAATTTTCCACAATATTAGAGAAAATACTTACCATACACCTTTGAAATGTCACTGGTGCATTACACAACCTAAATGGCATTCTTCAGTAGCCAAAGGTTCTGAATGGACATGTAAAAGTTATTTTCTCTTGGTCTTTTGGAGCAACCAAAATCTAGTGATACCTTAAATAACCATCTAAATATCAATAGTGAGATTTACATGCAAGTCTTTCAAGCATTTGATCAATAAACGGAAGTGAAAAATGATATTTTCTAGTAACCAAATTTAGCTTCCTATAATATATGCAAACTCTCCACCTGTTTTGAATACGAGTGGGTATCAACTCACCATCATTATTTTCTATTACAATTACCCCAGTTTTCTAGCATTAAAAAGCTTCAAGATTTTCTTTTTCACTACTTCCATCATAGGTGGATTCAAACGACGTTGAGGTTACCTTACCTCCTTGGCTTCATCTTCCATCAAGATTTAGTGCATACAAATGGTGATACTAATGCCTTTTAAATCAACCACTATCCATTCGAATTCCTCCTTGTGTTGTCTTAACACTTGAATCAATTGATTTTCCTACAAAAGAGAGAGTTTATTTAAGATAATAATAGGTAATGTATCTTGCTCACCCAAAAATATATATTTTAGATGGTTAGGCAAACTCTTCAACTCTAACATAGGTGGTTAAATCAATGAAGGCAGTAGCTTGGAGCTGTTTCGGGACAGCTCCACGTAAGGTAATTGCTTCATTAACTGTTTGGTTTTCTCCAAATGGCAAAACAGAACTTCAAGTTCGTGGTTAGGCAATAACGTCTCTGTAATTTCTTGCCATTGCAATGCATCTCCCATATCCAAAATTGTCTTAAGTTCATCTATCCCATTTAGTGATGATTTTCCTACACCCAAGTGTCAATAAAATTCGCATAAATAACAAGTGTTCATCATCCAGATATTTCATGACATTGTATATATTATATGAACATCAATTTTTGTTCTAGCGATTTTCAAGAACGACCTTCCAAATAAAATTGGAGTTGAAGCAGATACATCATCACTCCCCATCTGTAAAATATAGAAATCAGCTGGAAAAAGCATTTCTGTCGTGACTCGGAACCATATTGGACATATGATAACCACCACATACCCAGGCTAAGGATACTCACGGTACTCTTAACCTGACTATGCAAGGCTAACTGGACATCTAAAAAAACATTTTAGTAGCACAATGACTATAATTTGAAAATCCCAAAATAAGAAACACCTATAAATCAGTGTCAAATACACTTTTATATTCACATTAAAACTTTACCACAACTTCTGGACTTTGAAGTCTACTCAAGAGCAATCTTAACAATAGTACAAAATATTCATACATAGTTATTTACAAACCACAAGACAATCAAGAGTTAATTTACAAAATTTTAAAGAATATCAGCATAATCATGAGCCACTATACAATAAAAGTACAAAACATAGACTACCCATGTTCAGTAATACCCCGAAAATATCAAAAGACCACACGATCTTCTCAGAACTTTAAACTCACCAAATTAATCTGCATAGTTGGAAAGTGGAGGGGGTAAGCACACTATGTACTCAGTGAGCAGGAAAAGACATATATTGCAAACAAAACCCGATGTACACCAAAACGGTCTAAATAACCTAAGGATAGTTTTACATATCTAACATCCAGATAACCACCTATAAAGTGAATATTCATGACATAGAAACATATAAACCTAGTCTATGACTCATGCCATACTGGTTAGGAACCACATAGGCCTATCCTATTAATCACTCTTTCAGTGAACATAGGTTCCAATTCCAATACACAAGAGCAGAAACGCATCATATGTAAAATCAAATCTTGTCAGGAAGTCAAATCTTAAAATAAGCTAAAACAATTATGTGTGTCACCACTAGTCGGCCAAACTAGTGTGCACACCCAC